>OZ024742.1:443735-506235 GCA_964016885.1 Eledone cirrhosa | reverse complement strand
GTCTGCTCTCACCACCTCCACCCATGTTTTTCGTGGTCTTCCTCTTCTGTGTCTTCCTTAACAATGAAAACAACAACAAAGTCAAGTTAATTTACCAATTCATATCATTGTTTTACGATAGTTTCGGAGGGTTGATCATATTGACATATTGACTGATCTATAGCAGTTATATATCTGTATACTATCAGACATCATATATAGGTTCGATCAGACTGTCTTAGATATATATATATATATACATACACACATGTATGTATGGACACATGTATATATGTTTATACACATTATATATATATATATACACACACATTCCCCCTCTCTCACTCTATCTCTCTCTCTAGATAGAAAGATAGATGGTGTATATGAAAACCTATATAAATGTATATAATATACAATAAACTTATATAGGTAACCTCGCTGTCAAATAAAATTATATTTTTACGAAACGAAATGAAGAAAAACCTTATATTTCCCTCTATTTTACTCGGTGAATATATCATATACACACACGCCCAACTCCGCTCAAGACTTGGCTGTTGGTTTTCCCACTGAATCTTCAGATAATCTGAAACTTATGTAAGAAAATCTCTAAAACTTCCAAAGACCTGATTAGAACCAGAATATAGATAACTGGAGCTTTTCAAACTCGATTATATATATATATATATATATATATATATATATATATATATATGCATACATATGTATATATATATATGCATATATATGTGTGTGTGTATATATATATATATGCACATATATGTGTATGTATGTGTGTATGTGTATATATATATATGCATATATATATATGCATATATATATATGTATATGTATGTGTGTGTGTATATATATGCATATGTGTATGTGTGTATATATGCATGTATATGTGTATGTATGTGTGTATGTGTATATATATGCATATTTATATATATGCATATATGTATATATATGTATGTATGTATATATATATATGCATATGTGTATGTATATATGCATATGTGTATGTATATATGCATATATGTGTATATATATATAAATATGCATATGTGTATGTATGTATATATATATATATATATATATATATATGGGAGGTGAGTTTTATTGTAGTACAATAAAGCAATGCAGATATCGGATAAGAAGCACTCTACAGTTTGTAGGCTGGTTCAACAAATTGGATAATAAAAACAAACTAAAATTTATTCAATTTGATATTGCCAGCTACTATTCCTCCATTTCGCCTTCACTTCTCAATAATGCTCTATCTTTCGCACTTAAATATTCTGACATCACCACAGATGAACTTCACATCATCCTCACCGCACGTAAAACCATCCTAGAGTTCAACAACGAATATTGGACCAGAGCCGATACCTCTAACAACTTTGACATCACAATGGGAGCATCCGATTCATCCCAATTGACTGATTTAATTGGTATCTTTATTTTGAACTCTTTGAGTCGGAAAATTCCTCAACTTCGCGGTGGAATTTATCGTGACGATGGACTCTTTACTATCTTAAATTGCAATATAGTTAACCTTAATATTATTAAGAACAACATACGTAATCTCTTTAACCAACATAACCTAAAAATTGAATTTGATAATAGTATCAAACTAGCTAATTTCTTGGATGTATCTCTTAATCTTGACACTGGCCTATACTACCCTTACCATAAAAACAATGAGAACCTAAATTATGTTAACTTTAAATCTAACCATCCTACCAATATCAAGAATGCTATAGTTAGTAATATTGGAAAAAGAATATCTAACATATCTTCTAATAAAAACATCTTTGATGCTAACGCCAATTACTATAATAACGCACTTTCTAAAGCCGGTTATCCAGATAAAATCAAATATAGTAAAGAAACAAATTCTAGAAAAACTTACAGTAGAATAATTAATCATCATCATTCCAATAACTTTAATAAAAGACCTAGATACAAAAACATAATCTGGTATAATGCTCCTTTCTCCATCTCTATTAATAACAATATTCCTAAATTATTTTTTAGTGCCTTAAATAAATGCTTCCCTCCCTCACATATCTATAGTAAAATATTTAACAAACACACCATCAAATTTTCTTATTCTACATCCTCCAATATTTCCAACATTATCTCTAAACACAACAATAAAATACTAAATACTAAATCTCTTCCTTCCAACATTGAATTTCATAATAACAGTAATAGTACTCCCGACGTCATTGTAAACCCTAGGCTAACTTCTGTAAACCCAAATACAACGTCAAACACAACTTCGCTAAATGTTCATAATCCAACTCTAAATCAAGAAACTATTATTCCTATTATTCCTATCGCAAACAACTTCTCCAATCCAATTCCTTCTATAGATAACACTAGGTCACTCATTAATAATCTCTCTAATTGCAACTGCCGCATTAAAAATAAATGTCCTCTCAACAACCATTGTCTCGATAAAAACTTAATTTATGAATGTAAAGTTATAACTAGCACCAATTCCTTCACCTATTTTGGCTCCACTTCCACCTCTTTTAAAGCTCGTCTCTATAATCATCATTCATCTTTCAAATACAAACTTAAAAGAACTAACACTGCTCTCTCAGAACTCATATGGTCCTTAAAAGACAAAAACATTAAATATACCATCTTTTGGAAGAAAGTTTCTTCTGCGTCCTCATACTTGAACAGCTCTCTGTCTAAAATCTGTAATCTCTGCCTAAATGAAAAATTTACCATTATCTCTAATCTAGATTCTATAATAAATAGACGCACATTTGTTTTCTATCTGCCTGCATAAATTCCATAGGACTTTTCACAAAGTATACAGCTAATATTCAATTCTTTATCAATTTAGAATCTTTTCTCAAAGGCACATATACACACACCTCTTTAAATTATACCCATCTTCCTACCTTACTTCAAAGGGCATTATACACTCTATAATACTTGTTTACTCATTACCCTCATTCTATCTTCACCTTGTAAAATCCTTCATAACATATACATTTGTTTTTTTGACGTTAGAATATTCATCCGCAATTATTATTTTTTTCTCTCCATCATCAAACTTTTTAATCTCAATATATTAACTCCCTCTACTTCTTTTGACGCTAGAATATTCATTCTTAATACATATTAACTCTTTCTTCGCAAATATTATCAATTCCTTCAATATACAAACCTTAACTTCACATTATTTTTCTCAAATCATCTAATACACAAACCTTAATAATTTTTTAATACATATTAACTCTTTCTTCGCACATATTATCAATTCCTTCAATATACAAACTTTAACTTCACATTATTTTTCTCAAATCCTTCAACACGCAAACCTTAATAATTTTTTCTCTTCATTAATTTTGAAATTGCCATAATACTTATAAACATACACCTTTTTGACGTTAGAACATTCATCCGCAATTATTATTTTTTCTCTCTATCTTCAAACTTTTTAATCTCAATTTTTAATCTCAATACATATCAACTCCCTCTCTTTCCTCGTACATATTTTTTTCCCTTCGTTAATTTTCAAATTCTTTTAATTTATACATTATCTTCCAACGGTTCTCAACCTCTCTATGTAAAACAATATATCTTTTCTCAGTTATAAAAACTATCTCTTTCTCTCTATCACCCATCTCTCCCTCTCCACCTTCACTCTCATCTCCTCCCCTTTTTTCATCCTTTCCACCACCCCTCTCTAAATAAAATATATATATTTTTTTTTCCTCGTACATATTTTTCCCTTCGTTAATTTTCAAATTCTTTTAATTTATACATTATCTTCCAACGGTTTTCAACCTCTCTATGTAAAACAATATATCTTCTCTCAGTTATAAAAACTATCTCTTTCTCTCTATCACCCATCTCTCCCTCTCCACCTTCACTCTCATCTCCTCCCCTTTTTTCATCCTTTCCACCCCCCCCCCCCCTCTAAATAAAATATTTTTCCCAATATCACATCATTCTAAAACTACTTTTCATATGTTGATTTAAAACTGCACTATCCACAAGTGTTTTTTAGTCTTCATATCATGTTCTCCTGTTTTATCTGATGAAAACACAAATATTATTGCATGATGATGTTTGTTTTTGAAATGCGCATAATAAAATACATGGAACTCCTTTAACCATCTTTTGATCTTATATATATATATATATATATATATATATATATATATATATATATAAATAAATATATAATGTTTAAACTTTGCCAACAACTTTAGATTTTGCTCTGATAAAGAGAACTTACTGGCAATCTTTATCTAAACTTACCAATAACCATCATTGTATTTCTAATGAAATACAATTTTTTATTACAATTAGGAAAAATATTTGAGGGATTTTTTTAAAACTAAAATAAATATATCATTATTAATATTGTGACTTAACATATGGTTTTTATAAAATTATATTGGAAAATATTTAATATAAATTAATAAAAAAAAAAAGAGCTGTTTTGTTCTCTAGAAGTAGGGTCTGTTGGGGCCAGATTGGTATGAAAAAGGGTTGTTTTATTTCCTAGAAGTAGGGTCTGTTGGGGCCAGATTGGTATGAAAAAGGGTTGTTTTGTTTCCTAGAAGTATGGTCTGTTGGGGCCAGGTTGGTATGAAAAAGTGTTTTGTTTCCTAGAAGTAGGGTCTGTTGGGGCCAGGTTGGTATGAAAAAGGGTTGTTTTATTTCCTAGAAGTAGGGTCTGTTGGGGCCAGATTGGTATTAAAAAGGGTTGTTTTGTTTCCTAGAAGTATGGTCTGTTGGGGCCAGGTTGGTATTAAAAAGGGTTGTTTTGTTTCCTAGAAGTAGGGTCTGTTGGGGCCAGGTTGGTATGAAAAAGGGTTTTGTTTCCTAGAAGTAGGGTCTGTTGGGGCCAGATTGGTATGAAAAAGGGTTGTTTTGTTTCCTAGAAGTAGGGTCTGTTGGGGCCAGGTTGGTATGAAAAAGGGTTGTTTTGTTTCCTAGAAGTAGGGTCTGTTGGGGCCAGGTTGGTATGAAAAGGGGTTGTTTTGTTTCTTAGAAGTAGGGTTTGTTGGGCCAGGTTGGTATGAAAAAGGGTTGTTTTGTTTCCTAGAAGTATGGTCTGTTGGGGCCAGGTTGGTATGAAAAAGGGTTGTTTTTTTTCCTAGAAGTAGGGTCTGTTGGGGCCAGGTTGGTATGAAAAGGGGTTGTTTTGTTTCCTAGAAGTAGGGTCTGTTGGGGCCAGGTTGGTATGAAAAAGGGTTGTTTTGTTTCCTAGAAGTATGGTCTGTTGGGGCCAGGTTGGTATGAAAAAGGGTTTTGTTTCTTAGAAGTAGGGTCTGTTGGGGCCAGATTGGTATGAAAAGGGGTTGTTTTGTTTCCTAGAAGTAGGGTCTGTTGGGGCCAGGTTGGTATGGAAAAGGGTTGTTTTGTTTCTTAGAAGTAGGGTTTGTTGGGCCAGGTTGGTATGAAAAAGGGTTAACTTTAACTGGAATTATTATTTTTTTATACTCTATTTTCAGGGCTGTAGTAATTATAACATTTTCATTATTAAGGGCAGTGAATTGGCAGATGGTAGTGATGGTGGTGATAGTGGTCGTGATAGTGGTCGTGATAGTGGTGGTGATGATGGTGGTGATGGTGATTGTGATGGTGGTGATGATGATGTCTTTATCTGTACTGTTATATATTTATGTTTGTATCAGTAGTTTTATCTGGAATCTATTATTTACTTCTGCAGAAGATTAACCCTTTGGATAACAACCAGCCTCTAAACAGTTCCTCGTTCAATCATACAAAACTGTTTGTTTTAAAGTGTTTATATATTTATCTAAAAACCTTCCATTGTAATTTCATGTTAACTTACACTCCAAACAGCAGATTAACTCATAACATCCTGTAATGATTTAGCAGAAAATATCTAAAATTGGCTTTGTTAATTCAAGTGTTTTATAGTATCTTCATTTATGGACAAATTGTTATGAGAATTTGCAGCATTAGTGTAAAGACTTCATCTTTGTCCCCCACTTATTCCTGGGAAGGTCATGGAGGCGGAGTCTTCAAACACTCCTTCCAGCAGGTCCTGTCTGAAGCAACCGTCTCCAATTGATTTGGCTGAATTCCCAAGTGAGATCAGCCAAGCTCATGGATGTTACCCAACTATCTTGCTTGGGGTCTACCTCTGGATCTCCTGTCAGTAGGTTTTGTCCATAAAATCTGTCCAGCAATTCTTTCCTTAGACATTCTAACTGCATGTCTGTAGTATCAGAGCTGTGATCTCTCAATTCAGAGAGTAAAGACTTCCATTTTTAATATGATGCAGTCATAGTACTGTTTTATACTTTTGCTCATGTGGTTTCACATGATACAAGATGTTAAGAATTAATAATGAGAAAGTTAATTATATGAATAAATGCCTCCAAATTCTTGATTATTTTAAAAATTATTTGAAAATCACAAACAGTGTCTTTCATTAGAAATATGGTAACAAAATAGTTAATGCTTTTGATAGCAAACTGCATGAAACAGCCCCTGCTTCTTTCATGCAAAACTGTTTATTTTAAAGTGTTTGTATATTTTTATCTAAAAACCTTCCATCATAATATTATCTGTGAATTTTTGTAGAGGTGTGCTCCAAACACCAGTTGAGTAATGTATCTTTCATTAAAATATGGTAATGAAAGGGTTAATGACATAGTGTCTTTCATTAGAAATATGGTAATGAAAGGGTTAATGTCATAGACAATGTCTTTCATTAGAAATATGGTAATGAAAGGGTTAATGACATAGGTAGTGTCTTTCATTAGAAATATGGTAATGAAAGGGTTAATGACATAGACAGTGTCTTTCATTAGAAATATGGTAATGAAAGGGTTAATGACATAGGTAGTGTCTTTCATTAGAAATATGGTAATGAAAGGGTTAATGACATAGACAGTGTCTTTCATTAGAAATATGGTAATGAAAGGGTTAATGACATAGGTAGTGTCTTTCATTAGAAATATGGTAATGAAAGGGTTAATGACATAGACAGTGTCTTTCATTAGAAATATGGTAATGAAAGGGTTAATGACATAGACAGTGTCTTTCATTTGAAATATGGTAATGAAAGGGTTAATGACATAGGTAGTGTCTTTCATTAGAAATATGGTAATGAAAGGGTTAATGACATAGGTAGTGTCTTTCATTAGAAATATGGTAATGAAAGGGTTAATGACATAGACAGTGTCTTTCATTAGAAATATGGTAATGAAAGGGTTAATGACATAGACAGTGTCTTTCATTTGAAATATGTTAATAAAAGGGTTAATGACATAGGTAGTGTCTTTCATTAGAAATATGGTAATGAAAGGGTTAATGACATAGGTATAGTGTCTTTCATTAGAAATATGGTAATGAAAGGGTTAATGACATAGACAGTGTCTTTCATTAGAAATATGGTAATGAAAGGGTTAATGACATAGACAGTGTCTTTCATTTGAAATATGTTAATGAAAGGGTTAATGACATAGGTAGTGTCTTTCATTAGAAATATGGTAATGAAAGGGTTAATGACATAGGTAGTGTCTTTCATTAGAAATATGGTAATGAAAGGGTTAATGACATATCTAGTGTCTTTCATTAGAAATATGGTAATGAAAGGGTTAATGACATATCTAGTGTCTTTCATTAGAAATATGGTAATGAAAGGGTTAATGACATAGACAGTGTCTTTCATTTGAAATATGGTAATGAAAGGGTTAATGACATAGGTAGTGTCTTTCATTAGAAATATGGTAATGAAAGGGTTAATGACATAGGTAGTGTCTTTCATTAGAAATATGGTAATGAAAGGGTTAATGACATAGACAGTGTCTTTCATTAGAAATATGGTAATGAAAGGGTTAATGACATAGACAGTGTCTTTCATTTGAAATATGTTACTGAAAGGGTTAATGACATAGGTAGTGTCTTTCATTAGAAATATGGTAATGAAAGGGTTAATGACATAGGTAGTGTCTTTCATTAGAAATATGGTAATGAAAGGGTTAATGACATAGACAGTGTCTTTCATTAGAAATATGGTAATGAAAGGGTTAATGACATAGACAGTGTCTTTCATTAGAAATATGGTAATGAAAGGGTTAATGACATAGACAGTGTCTTTCATTTGAAATATGTTACTGAAAGGGTTAATGACATAGGTAGTGCCTTTCATTAGAAATATGGTAATGAAAGGGTTAATGACATAGGTAGTGTCTTTCATTAGAAATATGGTAATGAAAGGGTTAATGACATATCTAGTGTCTTTCATTAGAAATATGGTAATGAAAGGGTTAATGACATATCTAGTGTCTTTCATTAGAAATATGGTAATGAAAGGGTTAATGACATAGACAGTGTCTTTCATTTGAAATATGGTAATGAAAGGGTTAATGACATAGGTAGTGTCTTTCATTAGAAATATGGTAATGAAAGGGTTAATGACATAGGTATAGTGTTTTTCATTAGAAATATGGTAATGAAAGGGTTAATGACATAGACAGTGTATTTCATTAGAAATATGGTAATGAAAGGGTTAATGACATAGACAGTGTCTTTCATTTGAAATATGTTAATGAAAGGGTTAATGACATAGGTAGTGTCTTTCATTAGAAATATGGTAATGAAAGGGTTAATGACATAGGTAGTGTCTTTCATTAGAAATATGGTAATGAAAGGGTTAATGACATAGACAGTGTCTTTCATTAGAAATATGGTAATGAAAGGGTTAATGACATATCTAGTGTCTTTCATTAGAAAAATGGTAATGAAAGGGTTAATGACATAGACAGTGTCTTTCATTAGAAATATGGTAATGAAAGGGTTAATGACATAGACAGTGTCTTTCATTAGAAATATGGTAATGAAAGGGTTAATGAGATAGACAGTGTCTTTCATTAGAAATATGGTAATTAAAGGGTTAATGACATAGACAGTATCTTTCATTAGAAATATGGTAATGAAAGGGTTAATGACATAGACAGTGTCTTTCATTAGAAATATGGTAATGAAAGGGTTAATGACATAGACAGTATCTTTCATTAGAAATATGGTAATGAAAGGGTTAATGACATAGGTAGTGTTTTTCATTAGAAATATGGTAATGAAAGGGTTAATGACATAGACAGTGTCTTTCATTAGAAATATGGTAATGAAAGGGTTAATGACATAGACAGTGTCTTCATTAGAAATATGGTAATGAAAGGGTTAATGACATAGACAGTGTCTTCATTAGAAATATGGTAATGAAAGGGTTAATGACATAGGTAGTGTCTTTCATTAGAAATATGGTAATGAAAGGGTTAAACAATTTTAATTTGTATGATACTGGAAACAATTTAGGGTTGTTTGATGAAGTTATTTAATTTAGCACGTTAGCTCCCTCCCACCTCACTAAGGAGAATAAAAGAAACAACAGATGAAAGCTGTTTATGACATCTGGCTTGTTTGTAAGATATGAAGAGGAAGGATAACTTGTGGTTTTATAATAGTTTACATGTTGTTCAGTGCTAACTTCTGTTTATGTAGCATTGAGTTGATAGGAAACAGATCTTTCTGCTATTTTTATTATTAGTCTTATGAGCCCTACATGGTGTGATTGTGTGCTGCTTCTAGACCAGTCTGTTGAGTGTGTCTATATATATATATATATATACATACACACACACACACCATATATACTTGTGTATAAATTGCACCTTTTCCTAAGAAAATAATGTGAAAAACAGTCATGCAATTTATGTACTGGGCCTAGAAAACCTTGGTTCAAAGTCTATAGTACTTTGTAAATACTGTGTGTCATCTCTCTCTCTCTCTCTCTCTCTCCCCCTCTCTCTCTCTCTCTCAACAGTGAAGTAAGACATTCAGGTCTTTATTGATTATCCACAGTTACGACCGTTTCACAGATGGGTGGCTCAGGATCTCTATAAACACTAGACCTGACTCTAGCCCGATCTACTCTTCAGACTTGTTCATCAAGCAAAGCTAAAATCTCAACTGTATAATCAATAAAGACCTTAATGTGAAACCTTGCTTATACACTCAGCCATAGCATAAACTCTTGATATTGATACCTTCCTCAGTAAACCACCAATCTACTCAACCACCTATATATATATATATATATATATATATATATATATAACGAAGGAGGTGTGGTAAGGAACCAGATGGACCATAGCACACCAGAGTACTCAATACTTAGGGTAATAGAGTGGGTAATAGGAAAAAGTTTAACTCCGACGGCAGAGCTCAAGCCGTTTCGACGGCTATTTCTGGACTTCAAATAGCCGTCGAAGCGGCTTGAGCTCTGCCGTTAGGGTTACACTTTTTCCTATATATATATATATGCCTTACAAGGAGTGGTAGGCAGCTAAATACACTAACATACCTTGTCCTGAAACATCTACTTAATATAAATATGTACATAGTAATTTGCTATGTTGTCCACTGGGCCATTGTACTTCTACATGGCGATAATTTCATCATATCTAAAAATAGATCTGTCATATTATTGTTCTTCTATATTGAATGTCACTAAAACCTGTCATTGACCTCTAAGTCATATCTCTTTAAACAATCAACAACTTGTATAGCAAGGTATGTTTTATAATAATAGCCCCTAGTTTTAGGGTTGGTCTCCAGTGGGGCAACCTCTGTAATCTTCTGAATTTCTACTGAAAGACAGTCATTAACCCTTTCATTACCATATATCTAATGAAAGACACTACCTATGTCTTTAAACCTTTCATTACCATATTTCTAATGAAAGACACTATCTGTGTCATTAACCCCTCATTACCATATTTCTAATGAAAGGCACTGTCTATGTCTTTAACCCTTTCTTTACCATATTTCTAATGAAAGGCACCATCTATGTCCTTAACCCTTTCATTACCATATTTCTAATGAAAGACACTGTCTATAATTCTCAAATTAATTTTGAAAGTAATCAGGAATTTCGAGAGATGTAGTAATATATCTTGGGATTTAGTTGGTGTTTGGTGCATAACTTAACAATGGTTCTTACATAAATTTTTATGGAAGGTTTTTAGATTATAATATATGCACTTTAAAATAAACAGTTTTGTATCATAGAAGTAGGGGTGGTTTCGGTTGGTTTGGTATCAAAAAGGTTAAAATACTAACATATCTAACCCCACCCTCTATTAAAAATAATCAGTTTTGTATCATAGAACCGGGGGTGTTTTCAGAGAATTTTGTATTGAAAGACTTAAAATACTAACACACCCCAAACACCCCTATTAAAGTATTCAAATCTTAGACATCACATTATTGACAGATAATATTAGATTTCAGTAGTTCAATATTTGTCTTTTGTTATTGAATTGAAAGTTATTTCACTAAACCTCTCATAATTCTGGAATATTTTGAGAATTAAAACACAAAGATTATATATAGATGGTCTCTCGACCATTCCCGCATAAAATGGAACAAAAGCGTCTAACCCATGCTAGTGTGGAAGATGGACGTTAAATGATGATGAATATATATAATCTTTGTGTTTTAATTCTCAAAATATTCCAGAATTATGAGAGGTTTAGTGAAATAACTTTCAACTCAATAACAAAAGACAAGGTCCACATTTACATGTGTTGTATTGAAGTGAATAACTATGTGTATACTCTGGGAGTATATTTACTAATACCTATTGAGTACACTTAGATGCAGTGAAACCCATACTAGTTCCATCAACTTATTACTATTATATATATATGTATATATATATATATAGGGGTGGGGGGAATTGGAAATAGCACGGAAAATATATTTACGGCTGTTTTTCTTTTTTTCCTTTCTTTGATTCGTCAAAGTGACATTATTGAAATAAATGAGGGGGAAAATTCTTTTAAAAAGAGTTTTATAATGTACTAGCCAAATTACCTGCACCTTGCTGCGTTTCACACATTTTTTTTGTAAGAAAATGATGATTGATTTTAAATCAGTGATATAATTTATGGAGAAAACCTCTGCATTTCAATATTACTGAATGTAAAATGTAATGCATGAAAAATTGGAAAACATTATTTTTGGGGAAAAAAATGTTTTCCAATTTTTCATGCATTACATTTTACATTCAGTAATAATGAAATGCAGAGGTTTTCGGTGCACCTGTTTTCGATGCACCCGGCCGATTAACCCACTCGATATGCAAATTGGGCTACTCAGCCGTTAATATGCATAAGGTAAGTATATACGTTCAACAATCTGGCAGGAAGGTATACGTTGGTGACGATAGCTAATAAGCTTGAAACTAGTGCAGCGTTCCTTTGTCAGTGTTGAACAAACGAGTAACGATGGTTGTTAGACACTACGGCTTAATACGGGATGTTTGTTTACAAACACACCGACCATTATAATAAATGTTCGGTGAGTCCATACGTACATATATATATGTGTGCATGTATGTATATATATATACATACTACGGTACGTCTGTATACATATATGTATGTACGTGTACATACTTATATTATTTTTTGGAATATATCAAATCAAAATTACATTATTAAATCTTATTCTTATTTTGTTTCTTGTAAATAATTTTTTTCGAAATATCAATTCAAAACTTGATCATTTCATTTTTGTGTGAAGCATTATTTTCAAATTAGAAAGTTTAATTATTTATTTTTTAACATAATAAATACATGAAAATATATTTCATACTTTGTCCTAATGAAGAACTTTAGGGTAAACAACATTTCTTGTTTTTCTTTGATTGGCTAAAATGTAGAGATTTTTTGAAATTCCAGTCCTTGAAACAGCCACATAAAACATGCCATGACTGAAACATGGGTTTGTCAGATCTATACCAATAGTTTTGAAAGTTTGACCTTGACTCTTATTGATGCTCATGGCAAAGCATGGCCTCACTGGGAACTGCAGCCTCTTAAATGTAAAAGGCAACTTGCTATCAGTTGGTATAAGTGGAATCCTCGGAATGAGAAGAGCTTGACCTTTGTAAGCCCCGAATATAATGGTTGCTTCAATCAAGTTCTCATGCAATCTTGTTACAACACATCTTGTTCCATTTATTGGTCAACATTTTCACTATAGGGGGTTTAGCCCCCATTAGGATGCCTTATTATTGAAATTTGCTGAAATTTTGTGAATAGGCATCATATCTTGTCATTTATCTATGGTTTAAATTTTATATAAATCAGAGGGGAAACATTTTCAGCAGGGGTTTGTGCCCTCGGGGAACCCTTTGATTAAAATGAAATAAACTTATCCAAGTACCCTGGGCAATGTAGTTTCAGAATATATATGGTTATGGGGTCTATCTCCAAAACCATAGAAGTTTGTCAACAAACAAACAAACAGGAACTACAACTTTATAGATATATAGTATATAAAGTATTACCGGTTTCGATGTATTAGTAAAATTCATCTTATCAAATGTTGAGTATTACAATTAAAAAGAATTAATAAGGATTAAAAGCTAAAAATTAAAGATTTAAAATTAAGTGTTGAGGTAAGTTTTTTCATCTTCCTTATTGAGAAGGAGACTGGAAAAAGAATTGCCCCTCTCATTTATTCAATAATGTCACTTTGACGAATCAAAGAAAGAAAAAAAAAAGAGAAACGGACCCTTAAATATATTTTCCGTGCTATTTCCAACTTCACCTCTTCTCTATAACCACTGTTCTGTATAGAACCTTACTTCCCTTTTCAAATATATATATATATATATAATGTCACTGGACCGAGATCTTTGGCGCTACACAATAATACAGAAGACCCGCCTTGCCTATGTACAAAGCGAAACCTACAGTCAGTCGGCACCTCTTAACCAAATATACACCCCAATCTACTACCCCTACCCTATCCTCCCACTCCCACCAACACAACCCTCTCTCTGTAAAGTTGGTACCACAACATTCAGTCCAAATAAATGAGATAATTGTTTCTACTTTTGGCACAAGGCCAGCAAAGGTGTCACCACAAAAACACACAGTCCACGCTGTAATGTGGCCGTGTAAGTAACACGGTAAAAAGTTCCCAGTCCACACTGTAAATGTGGTTGGTGTTAGGAAGGGCATCCAGCCGTAGAAAACCTGCCAGATAGTCTTATACAAGCGAGACACGGTCACCCGACCAACCTTGCCTCAAGTGGGACAACTCCCGTCTAACCCATGCCAGCGTGGAAGATGGACGTTAAACGATGATGATGATGATGAATGCGAAGACTGGGAAGATCACAAATGCAAGTACTCAATACATGTGTGGATGCAGTGTGGGTATAATGAGGTGGAGATTCAACAGTGAGCTTACAGTTGATTCTCCACATCCTTAACGTGCACACACACACACACGCACATACGCACACTAGCACGTGCACACCCCCACGCACGCACATACGCACACGCGCACACGCACGCGCACGCAAACACACATGCACACGCAAACACACACACACACATATATATATATTCACATACATTCCCACATTCACATACCAAACACAATAATATATCTGTTCTGGTATTTTGGACTGAGATGGAATGTAGGAATGGAGAACTTGACAATTATTTTTTTGGGAAAAATCTCCATTTTTTTTTTTTCTGGCTCAATAAAAAAAAAAAACGAAGCAAAATAAAAAAATAAATCCAGTTTAATAATATTTTGCACTTTATTTGCCCCCCCCCTTCTGTATATTGGACATGTCTATTCTATATTGAGATGAAAATGATGTAAATTAATTTTGCTTGACTATGGAAATTGCTGTTGTTTCATCTATTGTAGTGGTTGTTTATTGAGCCCCACCTGTACTCCTAGGTGGACTGGTACAAGGAGAAAAGCAAATAATTCCAAGTAGAATCAGTATAACTAACCTTTTACTCTAATTAGCATGGTGTAGTTTTAATTGGCCTAATTAGTCACGTAATAAATAAAAATATGAAAGAACACTCAACAACAAACAATAGATGGTTGTGTGTGTGGGTGGTGTGTGTATGCATGTGTGTGTGTGGCTGTGAATATAAGTGTGTGGCTGTGAATATAAGTGTGTGTGTGTGTGTGTGAATATAAGTGTGTGTGGCTGTGAATATTAGTGTGTGTGTGTGCGTGTGTGTGTGGCTGTGAATATTAGTGTGTGGATGGTGTGTGTGTGTGTGTGGTGTGTGGCTGTGAATATTAGTGTGTGTGTGTGTGTGTGTGTGTAGCTGTCAATATTAGTGTGGATGGTTTGTGTGGCTGTCAATATTAGTGTGTGTGGTGTGTGTGGCTGTCAATATTAGTGTGTGGTGTGTGTCTGTAAATATTAGTGTGTGTGGTGTGTGTGTCTGTCAATATTAGTGTGTGTGTGGTGTGTGGTGTGTGTGTCTGTCAATATTAGTGTGTGTGTGGTGTGTGTGTCTGTCAATATTAGTGTGTGTGGTGTGTGTGTCTGTCAATATTAGTGTGTGTGTGGTGTGTGTGTCTGTCAATATTAGTGTGTGTGGTGTGTGTGTCTGTCAATATTAGTGTGTGTGTGGTGTGTGTGTCTGTCAATATTAGTGTGTGTGGTGTGTGTGTCTGTCAATATTAGTGTGTGTGGTGTGTGTCTGTAAATATTAGTGTGTGTGGTGTGTGTGTCTGTAAATATTAGTGTGTGTGGTGTGTGTGTCTGTCAATATTAGTGTGTGTGTGTGGTGTGTGTGTCTGTCAATATTAGTGTGTGTGTGTGGTGTGTGTGTCTGTCAATATTAGTGTGTGTGTGTGGTGTGTGTGTCTGTCAATATTAGTGTGTGTGTGTGGTGTGTGTGTCTGTCAATATTAGTGTGTGTGTGGTGTGTGTGTCTGTCAATATTAGTGTGTGTGTGTGGTGTGTGTCTGTCAATATTAGTGTGTGTGGTGTGTGTGTCTGTCAATATTAGTGTGTGTGGTGTGTGTGTCTGTCAATATTAGTGTGTGTGGTGTGTGTGTCTGTCAATATTAGTGTGTGTGTCTGTCAATATTAGTGTGTGTGGTGTGTGTCAATATTAGTGTGTGTGGTGTGTGTCTGTCAATATTAGTGTGTGTGTGGTGTGTGTGTCTGTCAATATTAGTGTGTGTGGTGTGTGTGTCTGTTAATATTAGTGTGTGTGTGGTGTGTGTGTCTGTCAATATTAGTGTGTGTGGTGTGTGTCTGTCAATATTAGTGTGTGTGGTGTGTGTGTCTGTCAATATTAGTGTGTTTGTGTGTGGTGTGTGTCTGTCAATATTAGTGTGTGTGGTGTGTGTGTCTGTCAATATTAGTGTGTGTGGTGTGTGTCTGTCAATATTAGTGTGTGTGTGGTGTGTGTGTCTGTCAATATTAGTGTGTGTGTGGTGTGTGTGTCTGTCAATATTAGTGTGTGTGTGGTGTGTGTGTCTGGCAATATTAGTGTGTGTGGTGTGTGTCTGTCAATATTAGTGTGTGTGGTGTGTCTGTCAATATTAGTGTGTGTGTGGTGTGTGTGTCTGTCAATATTAGTGTGTGTGGCGTGTGTGTGTGTGTGGTGTGTGTGGCTGTCAATATTAGTGTGTGTCTGTCAATATTAGTGTGTGTGGTGTGTGTCTGTCAATATTAGTGTGTGTGGTGTGTGTGGCTGTCAATATTAGTGTGTGTGGTGTGTGTGGCTGTCAATATTAGTGTGTGTGGTGTGTGGCTGTCAATATTAGTGTGTGTGGTGTGTGGCTGTCAATATTAGTGTGTGTGCTGTGTGTGTCTGTCAATTTTAGTGTGTGTGGTGTGTGTGGCTGTCAATTTTAGTGTGTGTGGTGTGTGTGGCTGTCAATATTAGTGTGTGTGTGTGTGTGGTGTCTGTGGCTGTCCATATTACTGTGTGTGGTGTGTGGCTGTCAATATTAGTGTGTGTGGTGTGTGTGGCTGTCAATATTAGTGTGTGTGGTGTGTGTGTCTGTCAATATTAGTGTGTGTGGTGTGTGTGTCTGTCAATATTAGTGTGTGTGGTGTGTGGCTGTCAATATTAGTGTGTGTGGTGTGTGTGGCTGTCAATATTAGTGTGTGTGGTGTGTGTCTGTCAATATTAGTGTGTGTGTGGTGTGTGTGGCTGTCAATATTAGTGTGTGTGTGGTGTGTGTGGCTGTCAATATTAGTGTGTGTGTGGTGTGTGTGTCTGTCAATATTAGTGTGTGTGGCTGTCAATATTAGTGTGTGTGGCTGTCAATATTAGTGTGTGTGTGGTGTGTCTGTCTGTCAATATTAGTGTGTGGTGTGTGTGGCTGTCAATATTAGTGTGTGTGTGGTGTGTGTGTCTGTCAATATTAGTGTGTGTGGTGTGTGTCTGTCAATATTAGTGTGTGGTGTGTGTGGCTGTCAATATTAGTGTGTGTGGTGTGTGTGTCTGTAAATATTAGTGTGTGTGGTGTGTGTGGCTGTCAATATTAGTGTGTGTGGCTGTCAATATTAGTGTGTGTGTGGTGTGTGTGTCTGTAAATATTAGTGTGTGGTGTGTGTGTCTGTCAATATTAGTGTGTGGTGTGTGTGGCTGTCAATATTAGTGTGTGTGGTGTGTGTCTGTAAATATTAGTGTGTGTGGTGTGTGTGGTGTGTGTGGCTGTCAATATTAGTGTGTGTGGTGTGTGTCTGTCAATATTAGTGTGTGTGTGTGGTGTGTGTGGCTGTCAATATTAGTGTGTGTGGTGTGTGTGGCTGTCAATATTAGTGTGTGTGTGTGTGTGTGTATGTCAATATTAGTGTGTGTGGTGTGTGTGGCTGTCAATATTAGTGTGTGTGTGGTGTGTGTGTCTGTAAATATTAGTGTGTGTGTGGTGTGTGTGTCTGTCAATATTAGTGTGTGTGGTGTGTGTGGCTGTCAATATTAGTGTGTGTGTGGTGTGTGTGTCTGTAAATATTAGTGTGTGTGTGGTGTGTGTGTCTGTCAATATTAGTGTGTGTGGCTGTCAATATTAGTGTGTGTGTGGTGTGTCTGTCAATATTAGTGTGTGTGTGGTGTGTGTGGCTGTCAATATTAGTGTGTGTGTGGTGTGTGTGTCTGTCAATATTAGTGTGTGTGGTGTGTGTGTCTGTCATTATTAGTGTGTGGTGTGTGTGGCTGTCAATATTAGTGTGTGTGGTGTGTGTGTCTGTAAATATTAGTGTGTGTGGTGTGTGTGGCTGTCAATATTAGTGTGTGTGTGGTGTGTGTGTCTGTAAATATTAGTGTGTGTGTGGTGTGTGTGTCTGTCAATATTAGTGTGTGTGGCTGTCAATATTAGGGTGTGTGTGGTGTGTCTGTCAATATTAGTGTGTGTGTGGTGTGTGTGGCTGTCAATATTAGTGTGTGTGTGGTGTGTGTGTCTGTCAATATTAGTGTGTGTGGTGTGTGTGTCTGTCAATATTAGTGTGTGGTGTGTGTGGCTGTCAATATTAGTGTGTGTGGTGTGTGTGTCTGTCAATATTAGTGTGTGTGGTGTGTGTGGCTGTAAATATTAGTGTGTGTGTGGTGTGTGTGGCTGTCAATATTAGTGTGTGTGTGGTGTGTGTGGCTGTCAATATTAGTGTGTGTGTGGTGTGTGTGTCTGTAAATATTAGTGTGTGGTGTGTGTGTCTGTCAATATTAGTGTGTGGTGTGTGTGGCTGTCAATATTAGTGTGTGTGGTGTGTGTGTCTGTAAATATTAGTGTGTGTGGTGTGTGTGGCTGTCAATATTAGTGTGTGTGGTGTGTGTGTCTGTCAATATTAGTGTGTGGTGTGTGTGTCTGTCAATATTAGTGTGTGTGGTGTGTGTGTCTGTCAATATTAGTGTGTGGTGTGTGTGTCTGTCAATATTAGTGTGTGTGTGGTGTGTGTGTCTGTCAATATTAGTGTGTGTGGTGTGTGTGTCTGTCAATATTAGTGTGTGGTGTGTGTGTCTGTCAATATTAGTGTGTGTGGTGTGTGTGTCTGTCAATATTAGTGTGTGTGGTGTGTGTCTGTCAATATTAGTGTGTGTGGTGTGTGTGTCTGTCAATATTAGTGTGTGTGTGGTGTGTGTGTCTGTCAATATTAGTGTGTGTGGTGTGTGTGTCTGTCAATATTAGTGTGTGTGGTGTGTGTGGCTGTCAATATTAGTGTGTGTGTGGTGTGTGTGTCTGTCAATATTAGTGTGTGTGGTGTGTGTGTCTGTCCATATTAGTGTGTGTGTGGTGTGGTGTGTCTGTCAATATTAGTGTGTGTGGTGTGTGTGTCTGTCAATATTAGTGTGTGTGGTGTGTGTGTCTGTCAATATTAGTGTGTGTCTGGTGTGTGTGGCTGTCAATATTAGTGTGTGTGTGGTGTGTGTGGCTGTCAATATTAGTGTGTGTGGTGTGTGTGTCTGTCAATATTAGTGTGTGGTGTGTGTGTCTGTCAATATTAGTGTGTGTGGTGTGTGTGTCTGTCAATATTAGTGTGTGGTGTGTGTCTGTCAATATTAGTGTGTGTGTGGTGTGTGTGTCTGTCAATATTAGTGTGTGTGTGTGTGTGGTGTGTGTCTGTCAATATTAGTGTGTGTGTGTGGTGTGTGTCTGTCAATATTAGTGTGTGTGGTGTGTGTCTGTCAATATTAGTGTGTGTGTGGTGTGTGTGTCTGTCAATATTAGTGTGTGGTGTGTGTCTGTCAATATTAGTGTGTGTGTGGTGTGTGTGTCTGTCAATATTAGTGTGTGTGTGTGGTGTGTGTCTGTCAATATTAGTGTGTGTGTGTGGTGTGTGTGGCTGTCAATATTAGTGTGTGTGGTGTGTGGCTGTCAATATTGTGTGTGGTGTGTGTGGCTGTCAATATTAGTGTGTGTGTGGTGTGTGTGTCTGTTAATATTAGTGTGTGTGGTGTGTGTGGCTGTCAATATTAGTGTGTGTGTGGTGTGTGTGTCTGTCAATATTAGTGTGTGTGGTGTGTCTGTCTGTCAATATTAGTGTGTGTGTGTGGTGTGTGTGGCTGTCAATATTAGTGTGTGTGGTGTGTGTGGCTGTCAATATTAGTGTGTGTGTGGTGTGTGTGTCTGTCAATATTAGTGTGTGTGTGGTGTGTGTGTCTGTCAATATTAGTGTGTGGTGTGTGTGGCTGTCAATATTAGTGTGTGTGGTGTGTGTGGCTGTCAATATTAGTGTGTGTGTGGTGTGTGTGGCTGTCAATATTAGTGTGTGTGTGTGGTGTGTGTGTCTGTAAATATTAGTGTGTGGTGTGTGTGTCTGTCAATATTAGTGTGTGGTGTGTGTGGCTGTCAATATTAGTGTGTGTGGTGTGTGTGTCTGTAAATATTAGTGTGTGTGGTGTGTGTGGCTGTCAATATTAGTGTGTGTGTGGTGTGTGTGTCTGTCGATATTAGTGTGTGTGTGGTGTGTGTCTGTCAACATTAGTGTGCGTGTGGTGTGTGTGTCTGTCAATATTAGTGTGTGTGGTGTGTGTGTCTGTCAATATTAGTGTGTGTGGTGTGTGTGTCTGTCAATATTAGTGTGTGTGGTGTGTGTGGCTGTCAATATTAGTGTGTGTGTGGTGTGTGTGTCTGTCCATATTAGTGTCTGTGTGGTGTGTGTGTGTCTGTCAATATTAGTGTGTGTGTGGTGTGTGTGTCTGTCAATATTAGTGTGTGGTGTGTGTCTGTCAATATTAGTGTGTGTGTGGTGTGTGTGTCTGTCAATATTAGTGTGTGTGGTGTGTGTCTGTCAATATTAGTGTGTGTGTGGTGTGTGTGTCTGTCAATATTAGTGTGTGTCTGGTGTGTCTGTCAATATTAGTGTGTGTCTGGTGTGTGTGGCTGTCAATATTAGTGTGTGTGTGGTGTGTGTGGCTGTCAATATTAGTGTGTGTGGTGTGTGTGTCTGTCAATATTAGTGTGTGTGGTGTGTGTGTGTCTGTCAATATTAGTGTGTGTGTGGTGTGTGTGTCTGTCAATATTAGTGTGTGGTGTGTGTCTGTCAATATTAGTGTGTGTGTGGTGTGTGTGTCTGTCAATATTAGTGTGTGTGGTGTGTGTCTGTCAATATTAGTGTGTGTGTGGTGTGTGTGTCTGTCAATATTAGTGTGTGTGGTGTGTGGTGTGTGTGTCTGTCAATATTAGTGTGTGTGGTGTGTGGTGTGTGTGTCTGTCAATATTAGTGTGTGTGGTGTGTGTGTATGTCAATATTAGTGTGTGTGGTGTGTGGCTGTCAATATTAGTGTGTGTGGTGTGTGTGGCTGTCAATATTAGTGTGTGTGGTGTGTGTCTGTCAATATTAGTGTGTGTGTGTGGTGTGTGTGGCTGTCAATATTAGTGTGTGTGGTGTGTGTGGCTGTCAATATTAGTGTGTGTGGTGTGTGTGGCTGTCAATATTAGTGTGTGTGTGTGTGTGTGTATGTCAATATTAGTGTGTGTGGTGTGTGTGGCTGTCAATATTAGTGTGTGTGTGGTGTGTGTGTCTGTAAATATTAGTGTGTGTGTGGTGTGTGTCTGTCAATATTAGTGTGTGTGGTGTGTGTGGCTGTCAATATTAGTGTGTGTGTGGTGTGTGTGTCTGTAAATATTAGTGTGTGTGTGGTGTGTGTGTCTGTCAATATTAGTGTGTGTGTGGTGTGTCTGTCAATATTAGTGTGTGTGTGGTGTGTGTGGCTGTCAATATTAGTGTGTGTGTGGTGTGTGTGTCTGTCAATATTAGTGTGTGTGGTGTGTGTGTCTGTCAATATTAGTGTGTGGTGTGTGTGGCTGTCAATATTAGTGTGTGTGGTGTGTGTGTCTGTAAATATTAGTGTGTGTGGTGTGTGTGGCTGTCAATATTAGTGTGTGTGTGGTGTGTGTGTCTGTAAATATTAGTGTGTGTGTGGTGTGTGTGTCTGTCAATATTAGTGTGTGTGGCTGTCAATATTAGGGTGTGTGGTGTGTCTGTCAATATTAGTGTGTGTGTGGTGTGTGTGGCTGTCAATATTAGTGTGTGTGTGGTGTGTGTGTCTGTCAATATTAGTGTGTGTGGTGTGTGTGTCTGTCAATATTAGTGTGTGTGGTGTGTGTGTCTGTAAATATTAGTGTGTGTGGTGTGTGTGGCTGTCAATATTAGTGTGTGTGTGGTGTGTGTGGCTGTCAATATTAGTGTGTGTGTGGTGTGTGTGTCTGTAAATATTAGTGTGTGGTGTGTGTGTCTGTCAATATTAGTGTGTGGTGTGTGTGGCTGTCAATATTAGTGTGTGTGGTGTGTGTGTCTGTAGATATTAGTGTGTGTGGTGTGTGTGTCTGTAGATATTAGTGTGTGTGGTGTGTGTGGCTGTCAATATTAGTGTGTGTTGTGTGTGTGTCTGTCAATATTAGTGTGTGGTGTGTGTGTCTGTCAATATTAGTGTGTGTGGTGTGTGTGTCTGTCAATATTAGTGTGTGTGGTGTGTGTCTGTCAATATTAGTGTGTGTGGTGTGTGTGTCTGTCAATATTAGTGTGTGTGTGGTGTGTGTGTCTGTCAATATTAGTGTGTGTGGTGTGTGTGTCTGTCAATATTAGTGTGTGGTGTGTGTGTCTGTCAATATTAGTGTGTGTGGTGTGTGTGTCTGTCAATATTAGTGTGTGTGGTGTGTGTCTGTCAATATTAGTGTGTGTGGTGTGTGTGTCTGTCAATATTAGTGTGTGTGTGGTGTGTGTGTCTGTCAATATTAGTGTGTGTGGTGTGTGTGTCTGTCAATATTAGTGTGTGGTGTGTGGCTGTCAATATTAGTGTGTGTGTGGTGTGTGTGTCTGTCAATATTAGTGTGTGTGGTGTGTGTGTCTGTCCATATTAGTGTGTGTGTGGTGTGTGTGTCTGTCAATATTAGTGTGTGTGGTGTGTGTGTCTGTCAATATTAGTGTGTGTGGTGTGTGTGTCTGTCAATATTAGTGTGTGTCTGGTGTGTGTGGCTGTCAATATTAGTGTGTGTGTGGTGTGTGTGGCTGTCAATATTAGTGTGTGTGGTGTGTGTGTCTGTCAATATTAGTGTGTGTGGTGTGTGTGTCTGTCAATATTAGTGTGTGTGGTGTGTGTGTCTGTCAATATTAGTGTGTGTGGTGTGTGTGTCTGTCAATATTAGTGTGTGGTGTGTGTCTGTCAATATTAGTGTGTGTGTGGTGTGTGTGTCTGTCAATATTAGTGTGTGTGTGTGGTGTGTGTCTCAATATTAGTGTGTGTGTGTGGTGTGTGTCTGTCAATATTAGTGTGTGGTGTGTGTCTGTCAATATTAGTGTGTGTGTGGTGTGTGTGTCTGTCAATATTAGTGTGTGGTGTGTGTCTGTCAATATTAGTGTGTGTGTGGTGTGTGTGTCAATATTAGTGTGTGTGTGTGGTGTGTGTCTGTCAATATTAGTGTGCGTGTGGGGTGTGTGTGGCTATCAATATTAGTGTGTGTGGTGTGTGGCTGTCAATATTGTGTGTGGTGTGTGTGGCTGTCAATATTAGTGTGTGTGTGGTGTGTGTGTCTGTTAATATTAGTGTGTGTGGTGTGTGTGGCTGTCAATATTAGTGTGTGTGTGGTGTGTGTGTCTGTCAATATTAGTGTGTGTGTGGTGTCTCTGTCTGTCAATATTAGTGTGTGTGTGGTGTGTGTCGCTGTCAATATTAGTGTGTGTGGTGTGTGTGGCTGTCAATATTAGTGTGTGTGTGGTGTGTGTGTCTGTCAATATTAGTGTGTGTGGTGTGTGTGTCTGTCAATATTAGTGTGTGGTGTGTGTGGCTGTCAATATTAGTGTGTGTGGTGTGTGTGGCTGTCAATATTAGTGTGTGTGTGGTGTGTGTGGCTGTCAATATTAGTGTGTGTGGTGTGTGTGTCTGTCAATATTAGTGTGTGTGGTGCGTGTGTCTGTCAATATTAGTGTGTGTGGTGTGTGTGGCTGTCAATATTAGTGTGTGTGTGGTGTGTGTGTCTGTCAATATTAGTGTGTGTGGTGTGTGTCTGTCCATATTAGTGTCTGTGTGGTGTGTGTCTGTCAATATTAGTGTGTGTGGTGTGTGTGTCTGTCAATATTAGTGTGTGTGGTGTGTGTGTCTGTCAATATTAGTGTGTGTCTGGTGTGTGTGGCTGTCAATATTAGTGTGTGTGTGGTGTGTGTGGCTGTCAATATTAGTGTGTGTGGTGTGTGTGTCTGTCAATATTAGTGTGTGTGGTGTGTGTGTCTGTCAATATTAGTGTGTGTGGTGTGTGTGTCTGTCAATATTAGTGTGTGTGTGGTGTGTGTGTCTGTCAATTAGTGTGTGTGTGGTGTGTGTGTCTGTCAATATTAGTGTGTGTGGTGTGTGTGTCTGTCAATATTAGTGTGTGTGGTGTGTTTCTGTCAATATTAGTGTGTGTGTGGTGTGTGTGTATGTCAATATTAGTGTGTGTGGTGTGTGTGGCTGTCAATAATAGTGTGTGTGGTGTGTGTGTGTCTGTCAATATTAGTGTGTGGTGTGTGTCTGTCAATATTAGTGTGTGTGGTGTGTGTGTCTGTCAATATTAGTGTGTGTGTGTGGTGTGTGTCTGTCAATATTAGTGTGTGTGTGTGGTGTGTGTCTGTCAATATTAGTGTGTGTGTGGTGTGTGTCTGTCAATATTAGTGTGTGTGTGGTGTGTGTGTGTCTGTCAATATTAGTGTGTGTGGTGTGTGTGTCTGTCAATATTAGTGTGTGTGGCTGTCAATATTAGTGTGTGTGTGGTGTGTGTGGCTGTCAATATTAGTGTGTGTGGTGTGTGTGGCTGTCAATATTAGTGTGTGTGGTGTGTGTGTCTGTCAATATTAGTGTGTGTGGTGTGTGTGTCTGTCAATATTAGTGTGTGTGTGGTGTGTGTGTCTGTCAATATTAGTGTGTGTGTGGTGTGTGTGTCTGTCAATATTAGTGTGTGTGTGGTGTGTGTGTCTGTCAATATTAGTGTGTGTGGTGTGTGTGTCTGTCAATATTAGTGTGTGTGGTGTGTGTCTCAATATTAGTGTGTGTGTGGTGTGTGTCTGTCAATATTAGTGTGTGTGGTGTGTGTGTCTGTCAATATTAGTGTGTGTGGTGTGTGTGTCTGTCAATATTAGTGTGTGTGTGGTGTGTGTGTCTGTCAATATTAGTGTGTGTGGTGTCTGTCAATATTAGTGTGTGTGGTGTGTGTGGTGTGTGGCTGTCAATATTAGTGTGTGTGTGGTGTGTCTGTCAATATTAGTGTGTGTGTGTCTGTCAATATTAGTGTGTGATGTGTGTGTGTGTGTGGTGTGTGGTGTGTGTGTCTGTCAATATTAGTGTGTGTGGTGTGTGTGGCTGTCAATATTAGTGTGTGTCTGTCAATATTAGTGTGTGTGGTGTGTGTCTGTCAATATTAGTGTGTGTGGTGTGTGTGGCTGTCAATATTAGTGTGTGTGGTGTGTGTGTCTGTCAATATTAGTGTGTGTGTGGTGTGTGTGGCTGTCAATTTTAGTGTGTGGTGTGTGTGGCTGTCAATATTAGTGTGTGTGTGTGTGGTGTCTCTGGCTGTCCATATTAGTGTGTGTGTGTGTGGTGTGTGGCTGTCAATATTAATGTGTGTGGTGTGTGTGGCTGTCAATATTAGTGTGTGTGGTGTGTGTGTCTGTCAATATTAGTGTGTGTGTGGTGTGTGTGTCTGTAAATATTAGTGTGTGTGTGGTGTGTGTGTCTGTCAATATTAGTGTGTGTGGCTGTCAATATTAGTGTGTGTGGCTGTCAATATTAGTGTGTGTTGTGTGTGTGTCTGTCAATATTAGTGTGTGGTGTGTGTGTCTGTCAATATTAGTGTGTGTGGTGTGTGTGTCTGTCAATATTAGTGTGTGTGGTGTGTGTCTGTCAATATTAGTGTGTGTGGTGTGTGTGTCTGTCAATATTAGTGTGTGTGTGGTGTGTGTGTCTGTCAATATTAGTGTGTGTGGTGTGTGTGTCTGTCAATATTAGTGTGTGGTGTGTGTGTCTGTCAATATTAGTGTGTGTGGTGTGTGTGTCTGTCAATATTAGTGTGTGTGGTGTGTGTCTGTCAATATTAGTGTGTGTGGTGTGTGTGTCTGTCAATATTAGTGTGTGTGTGGTGTGTGTGTCTGTCAATATTAGTGTGTGTGGTGTGTGTGTCTGTCAATATTAGTGTGTGGTGTGTGGCTGTCAATATTAGTGTGTGTGTGGTGTGTGTGTCTGTCAATATTAGTGTGTGTGGTGTGTGTGTCTGTCCATATTAGTGTGTGTGTGGTGTGTGTGTCTGTCAATATTAGTGTGTGTGGTGTGTGTGTCTGTCAATATTAGTGTGTGTGGTGTGTGTGTCTGTCAATATTAGTGTGTGTCTGGTGTGTGTGGCTGTCAATATTAGTGTGTGTGTGGTGTGTGTGGCTGTCAATATTAGTGTGTGTGGTGTGTGTGTCTGTCAATATTAGTGTGTGTGGTGTGTGTGTCTGTCAATATTAGTGTGTGTGGTGTGTGTGTCTGTCAATATTAGTGTGTGTGGTGTGTGTGTCTGTCAATATTAGTGTGTGGTGTGTGTCTGTCAATATTAGTGTGTGTGTGGTGTGTGTGTCTGTCAATATTAGTGTGTGTGTGTGGTGTGTGTCTCAATATTAGTGTGTGTGTGTGGTGTGTGTCTGTCAATATTAGTGTGTGGTGTGTGTCTGTCAATATTAGTGTGTGTGTGGTGTGTGTGTCTGTCAATATTAGTGTGTGGTGTGTGTCTGTCAATATTAGTGTGTGTGTGGTGTGTGTGTCAATATTAGTGTGTGTGTGTGGTGTGTGTCTGTCAATATTAGTGTGCGTGTGGGGTGTGTGTGGCTATCAATATTAGTGTGTGTGGTGTGTGGCTGTCAATATTGTGTGTGGTGTGTGTGGCTGTCAATATTAGTGTGTGTGTGGTGTGTGTGTCTGTTAATATTAGTGTGTGTGGTGTGTGTGGCTGTCAATATTAGTGTGTGTGTGGTGTGTGTGTCTGTCAATATTAGTGTGTGTGTGGTGTCTCTGTCTGTCAATATTAGTGTGTGTGTGGTGTGTGTGGCTGTCAATATTAGTGTGTGTGGTGTGTGTGGCTGTCAATATTAGTGTGTGTGTGGTGTGTGTGTCTGTCAATATTAGTGTGTGTGGTGTGTGTGTCTGTCAATATTAGTGTGTGGTGTGTGTGGCTGTCAATATTAGTGTGTGTGGTGTGTGTGGCTGTCAATATTAGTGTGTGTGTGGTGTGTGTGGCTGTCAATATTAGTGTGTGTGGTGTGTGTGTCTGTCAATATTAGTGTGTGTGGTGCGTGTGTCTGTCAATATTAGTGTGTGTGGTGTGTGTGGCTGTCAATATTAGTGTGTGTGTGGTGTGTGTGTCTGTCAATATTAGTGTGTGTGGTGTGTGTCTGTCCATATTAGTGTCTGTGTGGTGTGTGTGTCTGTCAATATTAGTGTGTGTGGTGTGTGTGTCTGTCAATATTAGTGTGTGTGGTGTGTGTGTCTGTCAATATTAGTGTGTGTCTGGTGTGTGTGGCTGTCAATATTAGTGTGTGTGTGGTGTGTGTGGCTGTCAATATTAGTGTGTGTGGTGTGTGTGTCTGTCAATATTAGTGTGTGTGGTGTGTGTGTCTGTCAATATTAGTGTGTGTGGTGTGTGTGTCTGTCAATATTAGTGTGTGTGTGGTGTGTGTGTCTGTCAATTAGTGTGTGTGTGGTGTGTGTGTCTGTCAATATTAGTGTGTGTGGTGTGTGTGTCTGTCAATATTAGTGTGTGTGGTGTGTTTCTGTCAATATTAGTGTGTGTGTGGTGTGTGTGTATGTCAATATTAGTGTGTGTGGTGTGTGTGGCTGTCAATAATAGTGTGTGTGGTGTGTGTGTGTCTGTCAATATTAGTGTGTGGTGTGTGTCTGTCAATATTAGTGTGTGTGGTGTGTGTGTCTGTCAATATTAGTGTGTGTGTGTGGTGTGTGTCTGTCAATATTAGTGTGTGTGTGTGGTGTGTGTCTGTCAATATTAGTGTGTGTGTGGTGTGTGTCTGTCAATATTAGTGTGTGTGTGGTGTGTGTGTGTCTGTCAATATTAGTGTGTGTGGTGTGTGTGTTTGTCAATATTAGTGTGTGTGGCTGTCAATATTAGTGTGTGTGTGGTGTGTGTGGCTGTCAATATTAGTGTGTGTGGTGTGTGTGGCTGTCAATATTAGTGTGTGTGGTGTGTGTGTCTGTCAATATTAGTGTGTGTGGTGTGTGTGTCTGTCAATATTAGTGTGTGTGTGGTGTGTGTGTCTGTCAATATTAGTGTGTGTGTGGTGTGTGTGTCTGTCAATATTAGTGTGTGTGTGGTGTGTGTGTCTGTCAATATTAGTGTGTGTGGTGTGTGTGTCTGTCAATATTAGTGTGTGTGGTGTGTGTCTCAATATTAGTGTGTGTGTGGTGTGTGTCTGTCAATATTAGTGTGTGTGGTGTGTGTGTCTGTCAATATTAGTGTGTGTGGTGTGTGTGTCTGTCAATATTAGTGTGTGTGTGGTGTGTGTGTCTGTCAATATTAGTGTGTGTGGTGTCTGTCAATATTAGTGTGTGTGGTGTGTGTGGTGTGTGGCTGTCAATATTAGTGTGTGTGTGGTGTGTCTGTCAATATTAGTGTGTGTGTGTCTGTCAATATTAGTGTGTGATGTGTGTGTGTGTGTGGTGTGTGTGTCTGTCAATATTAGTGTGTGTGGTGTGTGTGGCTGTCAATATTAGTGTGTGTCTGTCAATATTAGTGTGTGTGGTGTGTGTCTGTCAATATTAGTGTGTGTGGTGTGTGTGGCTGTCAATATTAGTGTGTGTGGTGTGTGTGTCTGTCAATATTAGTGTGTGTGTGGTGTGTGTGGCTGTCAATTTTAGTGTGTGGTGTGTGTGGCTGTCAATATTAGTGTGTGTGTGTGTGGTGTCTCTGGCTGTCCATATTAGTGTGTGTGTGTGTGGTGTGTGGCTGTCAATATTAATGTGTGTGGTGTGTGTGGCTGTCAATATTAGTGTGTGTGGTGTGTGTGTCTGTCAATATTAGTGTGTGTGTGGTGTGTGTGTCTGTAAATATTAGTGTGTGTGTGGTGTGTGTGTCTGTCAATATTAGTGTGTGTGGCTGTCAATATTAGTGTGTGTGTCTGTCAATATTAGTGTGTGTGAGGTGTGTCTGTCTGTCAATATTAGTGTGTGTGTGGTGTGTGTGGCTGTCAATATTAGTGTGTGTGGTGTGTGTGGCTGTCAATATTAGTGTGTGTGGTGTGTGTGGCTGTCAATATTAGTGTGTGTGTGGTGTGTGTCTGTCAATATTAGTGTGTGTGGTGTGTGTGTCTGTCAATATTAGTGTGTGGTGTGTGTGGCTGTCAATATTAGTGTGTGTGGTGTGTGTGTCTGTAAATATTAGTGTGTGTGGTGTGTGTGGCTGTCAATATTAGTGTGTGTGGTGTGTGTGGCTGTCAATATTAGTGTGTGTGTGGTGTGTGTGTCTGTAAATATTAGTGTGTGGTGTGTGTGTCTGTCAATATTAGTGTGTGGTGTGTGTGGCTGTCAATATTAGTGTGTGTGGTGTGTGTCTGTCTGTAAATATTAGTGTGTGTGGTGTGTGTGGCTGTCAATATTAGTGTGTGTGGTGTGTGTGTCTGTCAATATTAGTGTGTGTGGTGTGTGTCTGTCAATATTAGTGTGCGTGTGGTGTGTGTGTCTGTCAATATTAGTGTGTGTGCTGTGTGTGTCTGTCAATATTAGTGTGTGGTGTGTGTGTCTGTCAATATTAGTGTGTGTGGTGTGTGTGTCTGTCAATATTAGTGTGTGTGTGGTGTGTGTGTCTGTCAATATTAGTGTGTGTGTGTGGTGTGTGTCTGTCAATATTAGTGTGTGTGTGTGGTGTGTCTGTCAATATTAGTGTGTGTGGTGTGTGTGTCTGTCAATATTAGTGTGTGTGTGGTGTGTGTGTCTGTCAATATTAGTGTGTGTGTGTGGTGTGTGTCTGTCAATATTAGTGTGTGTGTGTGGTGTGTGTGGCTGTCAATATTAGTGTGTGTGGTGTGTGGCTGTCAATATTAGTGTGTGTGGTGTGTGTGGCTGTCAATATTAGTGTGTGTGTGGTGTGTGTGTCTGTCAATATTAGTGTGTGTGGTGTGTGTGTGGCTGTCAATATTAGTGTGTGTGTGGTGTGTGTGTCTGTCAATATTAGTGTGTGTGTGGTGTGTCTGTCTGTCAATATTAGTGTGTGTGTGGTGTGTGTGGCTGTCAATATTAGTGTGTGTGTGGTGTGTGTGTCTGTCAATATTAGTGTGTGGTGTGTGGCTGTCAATATTAGTGTGTGTGGTGTGTGTCTGTCAATATTAGTGTGTGTGGTGTGTGTGTCTGTCAATATTAGTGTGTGTGGTGTGTGTGTCTGTCAATATTAGTGTGTGGTGTGTGTGTGTCTGTCAATATTAGTGTGTGTGGTGTGTGTGGCTGTCAATATTAGTGTGTGTGTGGTGTGTGTGTCTGTCAATATTAGTGTGTGTGGTGTGTGTCTGTCCATATTAGTGTGTGTGTGGTGTGTGTCTGTCAATATTAGTGTGTGTGGTGTGTGTGTCTGTCAATATTAGTGTGTGTGTGGTGTGTGTGTCTGTCAATATTAGTGTGTGTGGTGTGTGTCTGTCAATATTAGTGTGTGTGGTGTGTGTGGCTGTCAATATTAGTGTGTGGTGTGTGTGTCTGTCAATATTAGTGTGTGTGTGGTGTGTGTGTCTGTCAATTTTAGTGTGTGTGGTGTGTGTGGCTGTCAATTTTAGTGTGTGGTGTGTGTGGCTGTCAATATTAGTGTGTGTGTGTGTGGTGTCTCTGGCTGTCCATATTAGTGTGTGTGTGTGTGTGTGGTGTGTGGCTGTCAATATTAGTGTGTGTGGTGTGTGTGGCTGTCAATATTAGTGTGTGTGGTGTGTGTGTCTGTCAATATTAGTGTGTGTGGTGTGTGTGTCTGTAAATATTAGTGTGTGTGTGGTGTGTGTGTCTGTCAATATTAGTGTGTGTGGCTGTCAATATTAGTGTGTGTGGCTGTCAATATTAGTGTGTGTGTGGTGTGTCTGTCTGTCAATATTAGTGTGTGTGTGGTGTGTGTGGCTGTCAATATTAGTGTGTGTGGTGTGTGTGGCTGTCAATATTAGTGTGTGTGTGGTGTGTGTGTCTGTCAATATTAGTGTGTGTGGTGTGTGTGTCTGTCAATATTAGTGTGTGGTGTGTGTGGCTGTCAATATTAGTGTGTGTGGTGTGTGTGTCTGTAAATATTAGTGTGTGTGGTGTGTGTGGCTGTCAATATTAGTGTGTGTGTGGTGTGTGTGGCTGTCAATATTAGTGTGTGTGTGGTGTGTGTGTCTGTAAATATTAGTGTGTGGTGTGTGTGTCTGTCAATATTAGTGTGTGGTGTGTGTGGCTGTCAATATTAGTGTGTGTGGTGTGTGTCTGTCTGTAAATATTAGTGTGTGTGGCTGTCAATATTAGTGTGTGTGGTGTGTGTGTCTGTCAATATTAGTGTGTGTGGTGTGTGTCTGTCAATATTAGTGTGCGTGTGGTGTGTGTGTCTGTCAATATTAGTGTGTGTGGTGTGTGGTGTGTGTGTCTGTCAATATTAGTGTGTGTGGTGTGTGTGTCTGTCAATATTAGTGTGTGTGGTGTGTGGCTGTCAATATTAGTGTGTGTGTGGTGTGTGTGGCTGTCAATATTAGTGTGTGTGGTGTGTGTGTCTGTCAATATTAGTGTGTGTGGTGTGTGTGTCTGTCAATATTAGTGTGTGTGTGGTGTGTGTCTGTCAATATTAGTGTGTGGTGTGTGTCTGTCAATATTAGTGTGTGTGTGGTGTGTGTGTCTGTCAATATTAGTGTGTGTGTGTCGTGTGTGTCTGTCAATATTAGTGTGTGTGTGTGGTGTGTGTCTGTCAATATTAGTGTGTGTGGTGTGTGTGTCTGTCAATATTAGTGTGTGTGTGGTGTGTGTGTCTGTCAATATTAGTGTGTGGTGTGTGTCTGTCAATATTAGTGTGTGTGTGGTGTGTGTGTCTGTCAATATTAGTGTGTGTGTGTGGTGTGTGTCTGTCAATATTAGTGTGTGTGTGTGGTGTGTGTGGCTGTCAATATTAGTGTGTGTGGTGTGTGGCTGTCAATATTAGTGTGTGTGGTGTGTGTGGCTGTCAATATTAGTGTGTGTGTGGTGTGTGTGTCTGTCAATATTAGTGTGTGTGGTGTGTGTGTGGCTGTCAATATTAGTGTGTGTGTGGTGTGTGTGTCTGTCAATATTAGTGTGTGTGTGGTGTGTCTGTCTGTCAATATTAGTGTGTGTGGTGTGTGTGGCTGTGAATATTAGTGTGTGTGTGGTGTGTGTGTCTGTCAATATTAGTGTGTGTGGTGTGTGTGTCTGTCAATATTAGTGTGTGTTGTGTGTGTCTGTCAATATTAGTGTGTGTTGTGTGTGGCTGTCAATATTAGTGTGTGTGGTGTGTGTCTGTCAATATTAGTGTGTGTGGTGTGTGTGTCTGTCAATATTAGTGTGTGTGGTGTGTGTGTCTGTCAATATTAGTGTGTGGTGTGTGTGTGTCTGTCAATATTAGTGTGTGTGGTGTGTGTGGCTGTCAATATTAGTGTGTGTGGTGTGTGTGTCTCTCAATATTAGTGTGTGTGGTGTGTGTCTGTCCATATTAGTGTGTGTGTGGTGTGTGTCTGTCAATATTAGTGTGTGTGGTGTGTGTGTCTGTCAATATTAGTGTGTGTGTGGTGTGTGTGTCTGTCAATATTAGTGTGTGTGGTGTGTGTCTGTCAATATTAGTGTGTGTGTGGTGTGTGTCTGTCAATATTAGTGTGTGTGGTGTGTGTGTCTGTCAATATTAGTGTGGTGTGTGTGTCTGTCAATATTAGTGTGTGTCCTGTGTGTGTGGCTGTCAATATTAGAGTGTGTGGTGTGTGTGTCTGTCAATATTAGTGTGTGTGTGGTGTGTGTGTCTGTCAATATTAGTGTGTGTGGTGTGTGTCTGTCAATATTAGTGTGTGTGGTGTGTGTCTGTCAATATTAGTGTGTGTGTGGTGTGTGTGTCTGTCAATATTAGTGTGTGTGGTGTGTGTGGCTGTCAATATTAGTGTGTGAGGTGTGTGTCTCTGTCAATATTAGTGTGTGGTGTGTGTCTGTCAATATTAGTGTGTGTGGTGTGTGGCTGTTAATATTAGTGTGTGTGTGGTGTGTCTGTCAATATTAGTGTGTGTGTGGTGTGTGTGTCTGTCAATATTAGTGTGTGTGGTGTGTGTGTGTGTGTGGTGTGTGTCTGTCAATATTAGTGTGTGTGTGTGGTGTGTGTCTGTCAATATTAGTGTGTGTGTGTGTGGTGTGTGTCTGTCAATATTAGTGTGTGTGTGTGTGTGGTGTGTGTCTGTCAATATTAGTGTGTGTGTGGTGTGTGTCTGTCAATATTAGTGTGTGTGTGGTGTGTGTGTGTCTGTCAATATTAGTGTGTGTGTGGTGTGTGTGTCAATATTAGCGTGTGTGTGGCTGTCAATATTAGTGTGTGTGTGGTGTGTGTGGCTGTCAATATTAGTGTGTGTGGTGTGTGTGGCTGTCAATATTAGTGTGGGTGGTGTGTGTGTCTGTCAATATTAGTGTGTGTGGTGTGTGTGTCTGTCAATATTAGTGTGTGTGTGGTGTGTGTGTCTGTCAATATTAGTGTGTGTGTGGTGTGTGTGTCTGTCAATATTAGTGTGTGTGGTGTGTGTGTCTCTCAATATTAGTGTGTGTGGTGTGTGTCTCTCAATATTAGTGTGTGTGGTGTGTGTCTGTCAATATTAGTGTGTGTGGTGTGTGTGTCTGTCAATATTAGTGTGTGTGGTGTGTGTCTGTCAATATTAGTGCATGTGGTGAGTGTGTCTGTCAATATTAGTGTGTGTGTGGTGTGTGTGTCTGTCAATATTAGTGTGTGTGATGTCTGTCAATATTAGTGTGTGTGGTGTGTGGTGTGTGGCTGTCAATATTAGTGTGTGTGTGGTGTCTGTCAATATTAGTGTGTGTGTGTGGTGTGTGTGTCTGTCAATATTAGTGTGTGGGGTGTGTGTGTGGTGTGTGTGTCTGTCAATATTAGTGTGTGGTGTGTGGCTGTCAATATTAGTGTGTGTCTGTCAATATTAGTGTGTGGTGTGTGTGGCTGTCAATATTAGTGTGTGTGGTGTGTGTGGTGTGTGTGTCTGTCAATTTTAGTGTGTGTGGTGTGTGTGGCTGTCAATAGTGTGTGTTGTGTGTGGCTGTCAATATTAGTGTGTGTGGTGTGTGTGGCTGTCAATATTAGTGTGTGTGTGTGTGGTGTCTGTGGCTGTCCATATTAGTGTGTGTGTGTGTGGTGTGTGGCTGTCAATATTAGTGTGTGTGGTGTGTGTGTCTGTCAATATTAGTGTGTGTGTGGTGTGTGTGTCTGTCAATATTAGTGTGTGTGTGGTGTGTGTGTCTGTCAATATTAGTGTGTGTGTGGTGTGTGTGTCTGTCAATATTAGTGTGTGTGTGTGGTGTGTGTCTGTCAATATTAGTGTGTGTGTGTGGTGTGTGTGGCTGTCAATATTAGTGTGTGTGGTGTGTGGCTGTCAATATTAGTGTGTGTGGTGTGTGTGGCTGTCAATATTAGTGTGTGTGTGGTGTGTGTGTCTGTCAATATTAGTGTGTGTGGTGTGTGTGTGGCTGTCAATATTAGTGTGTGTGTGGTGTGTGTGTCTGTCAATATTAGTGTGTGTGTGGTGTGTCTGTCTGTCAATATTAGTGTGTGTGGTGTGTGTGGCTGTCAATATTAGTGTGTGTGTGGTGTGTGTGTCTGTCAATATTAGTGTGTGTGGTGTGTGTGTCTGTCAATATTAGTGTGTTGTGTGTGTCTGTCAATATTAGTGTGTGTTGTGTGTGGCTGTCAATATTAGTGTGTGTGGTGTGTGTCTGTCAATATTAGTGTGTGTGGTGTGTGTGTCTGTCAATATTAGTGTGTGTGGTGTGTGTGTCTGTCAATATTAGTGTGTGGTGTGTGTGTGTCTGTCAATATTAGTGTGTGTGGTGTGTGGCTGTCAATATTAGTGTGTGTGGTGTGTGTGTCTCTCAATATTAGTGTGTGTGGTGTGTGTCTGTCCATATTAGTGTGTGTGTGGTGTGTGTCTGTCAATATTAGTGTGTGTGGTGTGTGTGTCTGTCAATATTAGTGTGTGTGTGGTGTGTGTGTCTGTCAATATTAGTGTGTGTGGTGTGTGTCTGTCAATATTAGTGTGTGTGTGGTGTGTGTCTGTCAATATTAGTGTGTGTGGTGTGTGTGTCTGTCAATATTAGTGTGGTGTGTGTGTCTGTCAATATTAGTGTGTGTCCGGTGTGTGTGGCTGTCAATATTAGAGTGTGTGTGGTGTGTGTGTCTGTCAATATTAGTGTGTGTGTGGTGTGTGTGTCTGTCAATATTAGTGTGTGTGGTGTGTGTGTCTGTCAATATTAGTGTGTGTGGTGTGTGTCTGTCAATATTAGTGTGTGTGTGGTGTGTGTGTCTGTCAATATTAGTGTGTGTGGTGTGTGTGGCTGTCAATATTAGTGTGTGAGGTGTGTGTGTCTGTCAATATTAGTGTGTGGTGTGTGTCTGTCAATATTAGTGTGTGTGGTGTGTGGCTGTTAATATTAGTGTGTGTGTGGTGTGTCTGTCAATATTAGTGTGTGTGTGTGGTGTGTGTCTGTCAATATTAGTGTGTGTGTGTGTGGTGTGTGTCTGTCAATATTAGTGTGTGTGTGTGGTGTGTGTCTGTCAATATTAGTGTGTGTGTGGTGTGTGTCTGTCAATATTAGTGTGTGTGTGGTGTGTGTGTGTCTGTCAATATTAGTGTGTGTGTGGTGTGTGTGTCAATATTAGCGTGTGTGTGGCTGTCAATATTAGTGTGTGTGTGGTGTGTGTGGCTGTCAATATTAGTGTGTGTGGTGTGTGTGGCTGTCAATATTAGTGTGGGTGGTGTGTGTGTCTGTCAATATTAGTGTGTGTGGTGTGTGTGTCTGTCAATATTAGTGTGTGTGTGGTGTGTGTGTCTGTCAATATTAGTGTGTGTGTGGTGTGTGTGTCTGTCAATATTAGTGTGTGTGGTGTGTGTGTCTCTCAATATTAGTGTGTGTGGTGTGTGTCTCTCAATATTAGTGTGTGTGGTGTGTGTCTGTCAATATTAGTGTGTGTGGTGTGTGTGTCTGTCAATATTAGTGTGTGTGGTGTGTGTGTCTGTCAATATTAGTGCCTGTGGTGAGTGTGTCTGTCAATATTAGTGTGTGTGTGGTGTGTGTGTCTGTCAATATTAGTGTGTGTGGTGTCTGTCAATATTAGTGTGTGTGGTGTGTGTGGTGTGTGGCTGTCAATATTAGTGTGTGTGTGGTGTCTGTCAATATTAGTGTGTGTGTGTGGTGTGTGTGTCTGTCAATATTAGTGTGTGTGGTGTGTGTGTGGTGTGTGTGTCTGTCAATATTAGTGTGTGGTGTGTGGCTGTCAATATTAGTGTGTGTCTGTCAATATTAGTGTGTGGTGTGTGTCTGTCAATATTAGTGTGTGTGGTGTGTGTGGCTGTCAATATTAGTGTGTGTGGAGTGTGTGGTGTGTGTGTCTGTCAATTTTAGTGTGTGTGGTGTGTGTGGCTGTCAATAGTGTGTGTTGTGTGTGGCTGTCAATATTAGTGTGTGTGGTGTGTGTGGCTGTCAATATTAGTGTGTGTGTGTGTGGTGTCTGTGGCTGTCCATATTAGTGTGTGTGTGTGTGGTGTGTGGCTGTCAATATTAGTGTGTGTGGTGTGTGTGTCTGTCAATATTAGTGTGTGTGTGGTGTGTGTGTCTGTCAATATTAGTGTGTGTGTGGTGTGTGTGTCTGTCAATATTAGTGTGTGTGGTGTGTGTGTGTCAATATTAGTGTGTGTGTGGTGTGTGTCTGTCAATATTAGTGTGTGTGGTGTGTGTGTCTGTCAATATTAGTGTGTGTGGTGTGTGTGTCTGTCAATATTAGTGTGTGTCCGGTGTGTGTGGCTGTCAATATTAGTGTGTGTGTGGTGTGTGTGTCTGTCAATATTAGTGTGTGTGTGGTGTGTGTGTCTGTCAATATTAGTGTGTGTGGTGTGTGTGTCTGTCAATATTAGTGTGTGTGGTATGTGTCTGTGAATATTAGTGTGTGTGTGGTGTGTGTGTCTGTCAATATTAGTGTGTGTGGTGTGTGTGGCTGTCAATATTAGTGTGTGTGGTGTGTGTGTCTGTCAATATTAGTGTGTGGTGTGTGTCTGTCAATATTAGTGTGTGTGGTGTGTGTGTCTGTCAATATTAGTGTGTGTGTGGTGTGTGTCTGTCAATATTAGTGTGTGTGTGGTGTGTGTCTCTCAATATTAGTGTGTGTGTGGTGTGTGTCTGTCAATATTAGTGTGTGTGTGGTGTGTGTGTGTCTGTCAATATTAGTGTGTGTGTGGTGTGTGTGTCTGTCAATATTAGTGTGTGTGTGGCTGTCAATATTAGTGTGTGTGTGGTGTGTGTGGCTGTCAATATTAGTGTGTGTGGTGTGTGTGTCTCAATATTAGTGTGTGTGGTGTGTGTGTCTGTCAATATTAGTGTGTGTGTGGTGTGTGTGGTCTCTGTCAATATTAGTGTGTGTGGTGTGTGGTTGTCAATATTAGTGTGTGTGGTGTGTCTGTCAATATTAGTGTGTGTGTGGTGTGTGTGTCTGTCAATATTAGTGTGTGTGGTGTGTGTAGCTGTCAATATTAGTGTGTGTCTGTCAATATTAGTGTGTGTGGTGTGTGTCTGTCAATATTAGTGTGTATGGTGTGTGTGGCTGTCAATATTAGTGTGTGTGGTGTGTGTGTCTGTCAATATTAGTGTGTGTGTGGTGTGTGTGTCTGTCAATTTTAGTGTGTGTGGTGTGTGTGGCTGTCAATAGTGTGTGTGGTGTGTGGCTGTCAATATTAGTGTGTGTGGTGTGTGTGTCTGTCAATTTTAGTGTGTGGTGTGTGTGGCTGTCAATATTAGTGTGTGTGTGTGAGGTGTCTGTGGCTGTCCATATTAGTGTGTGTGTGTGTGGTGTGTGGCTGTCAATATTAGTTTGTGTGGTGTGTGTGTCTGTCAATTTTAGTGTGTGTGTCTGTCAATTTTAGTGTGTGTGGTGTGTGTGGCTGTCAATATTAGTGTGTGTGGTGTGTGTGTCTGTCAATATTAGTGTGTGTGGCTGTCAATAATAGTGTGTGTGTGGTGTGTCTGTCTGTCAATATTAGTGTGTGTGTGGTGTGTGTGGCTGTCAATATTAGTGTGTGTGTGGTGTGTGTGGCTGTCAATATTAGTGTGTGTGTGGTGTGTGTGTCTGTCAATATTAGTGTGTGTGTGGTGTGTGTGTCCGTAAATATTAGTGTGTTTGGTGTGTGTGTCTGTCAATATTAGTGTGTGTGGCTGTCAATATTAGTGTGTGTGTGGTGTGTCTGTCTGTCAATATTAGTGTGTGTCCGGTGTGTGTGGCTGTCAATATTAGTGTGTGTCTGGTGTGTGTGGCTGTCAATATTAGTGTGTGTGTGGTGTGTGTGTCTGTCAATATTAGTGTGTGTGTGGTGTGTGTGTCTGTCAATATTAGTGTGTGTGTTGTGTGTGTCTGTCAATATTAGTGTGTGTGGTGTGTGTCTGTCAATATTAGTGTGTGTGTGGTGTGTGTCTGTCAATATTATTGTGTGTGTGGTGTGTGTCTCTCAATATTAGTGTGTGTGTGGTGTGTGTCTGTCAATATTAGTGTGTGTGTGTGTGTGGTGTGTGTCTGTCAATATTAGTGTGTGTGTGGTGTGTGTCTGTCAATATTAGTGTGTGTGTGGTGTGTGTGTGTCTGTCAATATTAGTGTGTGTGTGGTGTGTGTGTGTCTGTCAATATTAGTGTGTGTGTGGTGTGTCTGTCTGTCAATATTAGTGTGTGTGTGGCTGTCAATATTAGTGTGTGTGGTGTGTGTGGCTGTCAATATTAGTGTGTGTGGTGTGTGTGTCTGTCAATATTAGTGTGTGTGGTGTGTGTGTCTGTCAATATTAGTGTGTGTGGTGTGTGTGTCTGTCAATATTAGTGTGTGTGGTGTGTGTGTCTGTCAATATTAGTGTGTGTGTCTGTCAATATTAGTGTGTGTGGTGTGTGTGTCTGTCAATATTAGTGTGTGTGGTGTGTGTGTCTGTCAATATTAGTGTGTGTGGTGTGTCTCTCAATATTAGTGTGTGGTGTGTGTCTGTCAATATTAGTGTGTATGGTGTCTGTGTCTGTCAATATTAGTGTGTGTGGTGTGTGTGTCTGTCAATTTTAGTGTGTGGTGTGTGTGGCTGTCAATATTAGTGTGTGTGTGTGTGGTGTCTGTGGCTGTCCATATTAGTGTGTGTGTGTGTGGTGTGTGGCTGTCAATATTAGTGTGTGTGGTGTGTGTGTCTGTCAATTTTAGTGTGTGTGGTGTGTGTGGCTGTCAATATTAGTGTGTGTGGTGTGTGTGGCTGACAATATTAGTGTGTGTGTGGTGTGTGTGTCTGTCAATATTAGTGTGTGTGGTGTGTGTGTCTGTCAATATTAGTGTGTGTGGTGTGTGGCTGTCAATATTAGTGTGTGTGGTGTGTGTGGCTGTCCAAATTAGTGTGTGTGGTGTGTGTCTGTCAATATTAGTGTGTGTGTGTGGTGTGTGTGGCTGTCAATATTAGTGTGTGTGGTGTGTGTGGCTGTCAATATTAGTGTGTGTGTGGTGTGTGTGTCTGTCAATATTAGTGTGTGTGGTGTGTGTGGCTGTCAATATTAGTGTGTGTGTGGTGTGTGTGTCCGTAAATATTAGTGTGTGTGTGTGGTGTGTGTGTCTGTCAATATTAGTGTGTGTGTGGTGTGTCTGTCTGTCAATATTAGTGTGTGTGTGGTGTGTGTGGCTGTCAATATTAGTGTGTGTGTGGTGTGTGTGGCTGTCAATATTAGTGTGTGTGTGGTGTGTGTGTCTGTCAATATTAGTGTGTGTGTGGTGTGTGTGTCTGTAAATATTAGTGTGGTGTGTGTGTCTGTCAATATTAGTGTGTGTGTGTCTGTCAATATTAGTGTGTGTGTGGTGTGTGTGGCTGTCAATATTAGTGTGTGTGTGGTGTGTGTGTCTGTAAATATTAGTGTGTGGTGTGTGTGGCTGTCAATATTAGTGTGTGGTGTGTGTGTCTGTAAATATTAGTGTGTGTGGTGTGTGTGGCTGTCAATATTAGTGTGTGTGGTGTGTGTGTCTGTCAATATTAGTGTGTGTGGTGTGTGTCTGTCAATATTAGTGTGCGTGTGGTGTGTGCGTCTGTCAATATTAGTGTGTGGTGTGTGTGTCTGTCAATATTAGTGTGTGGTGTGTGTGTCTGTCAATATTAGTGTGTGTGGTTTGTGTGTCTGTCAATATTAGTGTGTGTGGTGTGTGTGTCTGTCAATATTAGTGTGTGTCTGGTTTGTGTGTCTGTCAATATTAGTGTGTGTGGTGTGTGTGTCTGTCAATATTAGTGTGTGTGTGGTGTGTGTGGCTGTCAATATTAGTGTGTGTGGTGTGTGTGTCTGTCAATATTAGTGTGTGTGGTGTGTGTGTCTATCAATATTAGTGTGTGTGTGGTGTGTGTGTCTGTCAATATTAGTGTGTGGTGTGTGTCTGTCAATATTAGTGTGTGTGTGGTGTGTGTGTCTGTCAATATTAGTGTGTGTGTGTGGTGTGTGTCTGTCAATATTAGTGTGTGTGTGTGGTGTGTGTCTGTCAATATTAGTGTGTGTGGTGTGTGTGTCTGTCAATATTAGTGTGTGTGTGGTGTTTGTGTCTGTCAATATTAGTGTGTGGTGTGTGTCTGTCAATATTAGTGTGTGTGTGGTGTGTGTGTCTGTCAATATTAGTGTGTGTGTGGTGTGTGTGTCTGTCAATATTAGTGTGTGTGTGTGTGGTGTGTGTCTGTCAATATTAGTGTGTGTGTGTGGTGTGTGTCTGTCAATATTAGTGTGTGTGTGGTGTGTGTGTCTGTCAATATTAGTGTGTGTGTGGTGTGTGTGTCTGTCAATATTAGTGTGTGTGGTGTGTGTCTGTCAATATTAGTGTGTGTGTGGTGTGTGTGTCTATCAATAGTAGTGTGTGTGGTGTGTGTGTCTGTCAATATTAGTGTGTGTGTGGTGTGTGTCTGTCAATATTAGTGTGTGTGTGGTGTGTTTGTCTGTCAATATTAGTGTGTGTGGTGTGTGTCTGTCAATATTAGTGTGTGTGTGGTGTGTGTGTCTGTCAATATTAGTGTGTGTGTGGTGTGTGTGTCTGTCAATATTAGTGTGTGGTGTGTGTCTGTCAATATTAGTGTGTGTGGTGTGTGTGTCTGTCAATATTAGTGTGTGTGGTGTGTGTGTCTGTCAATATTAGTGTGTGTCTGGTGTGTGTGGCTGTCAATATTAGTGTGTGTGTGGTGTGTGTGTCTGTCAATATTAGTGTGTGTGGTGTGTGTGTCTGTCAATATTAGTGTGTGTGGTGTGTGTGTCTGTCCATATTAGTGTGTGTGGTGTGTGTGTCTGTCAATATTAGTGTGTGTGGTGTGTGTCTGTCAATATTAGTGTGTGTGTGTGGTGTGTGTCTGTCAATATTAGTGTGTGTGTGGTGTGTGTCTGTCAATATTAGTGTGTGTGTGGTGTGTGTGTCTGTCAATATTAGTGTGTGTGTGGTGTGTGTCTGTCAATATTAGTGTGTGTGTGGTGTGTCTGTGTCTGTCAATATTAGTGTGTGTGTGGTGTGTGTGTCTGTCAATATTAGTGTGTGTGGTGTGTGTGTCTGTCAATATTAGTGTGTGTGTGGTGTGTGGCTGTCAATATTAGTGTGTGTGGTGTGTGTGTCTGTCAATATTAGTGTGTGTGGTGTGTGTGTCTGTCAATATTAGTGTGTGTGTGGTGTGTGTCTGTCAATATTAGTGTGTGTGGTGTGTGTGTCTGTCAATATTAGTGTGTGTGTGGTGTGTGTGTCTGTCAATATTAGTGTGTATGGTGTGTGTGTCTGTCAATATTAGTGTGTGTGGTGTGTGTTTCTGTCAATATTAGTGTGTGTGTGGTGTGTGGCTGTCAATATTAGTGTGTGTGGTGTGTGTGTCTGTCAATATTTGTGTGTGGTGTGTGTCTGTCAATATTAGTGTGTCTGTGGTGTGTGTGGCTGTCAATATTAGTGTGTGTGGTGTGTGTGTCTGTCAATATTAGTGTGTGTGTGGTGTGTGTCTGTCAATATTAGTGTGTGTGTGGTGTGTGTGGCTGTCAATATTAGTGTGTGTGGTGTGTGTGTCTGTCAATATTAGTGTGTGTGTGGTGTGTGTCTGTCAATATTAGTGTGTGTGTGGTGTGTGTGGCTGTCAATATTAGTGTGTGTGGTGTGTGTGTCTGTCAATATTAGTGTGTGTGTGTGGTGTGTGTGGCTGGACCTACAGCAGGATGTCCTAATATTAACCACTTTGACAGACAATAGTGAGTATAATCACTTTTTAGCCTTGATATTATTGAATATTAAAACTCTACTTCGCTATTGAGTACTTCTTTCTCTCAGCCATCAACCACATACAGATATATATATATATATATATATATATATATATATATATATATGAGAATCCAGCTTCTATAATTTTCAGTGAAAGCAGTGGAGTACGTGCCTCTGATGAATGCCAACCAGTGTGAAACAGACTGTCAGCTACTCTCCCTTCTTTCACTGAAAAGAAGTGACATAGTCACTACTTTGAAACTGATAGCGTATGGTCTTCTAAATATTTTTAATTAAACATACGGTATATTGCCAAATATACTATACATCCATCCATACATATATATATATATATCATCATCATCATATATATACATAGATATAATTGTTAAGTGGACAAGTGATGCATATGTATGATGAGAGTTAGGTAAGGGAAGGAACGACTTGCTGTAGTAAAAGAGATGAGAACCATTGCTGAAAGCTGATCTGAAGATGTAGCCTCATAAAGAACTCCAACAAGTGGCAAGAGGCTTTGTTGGAAAAGATCTGGCAAACCCACACAACCATAGTTAACTGGATGTTAGTTGCTACTGATGAGGATGGGGGTTGTGGTGGTGGGATTAAGGTGTAAAAAAGAAAGTTAGCAAGGGAGAGTTTGTGTGTGTACATCCATAGAAACCAAGGCAAAACCAGTTCTGTATGAGCAAGACACGGTCATCTGATCTGGCTTGTCTCACAACAGGACAACTTGTCTAACCCATGCTAGCATGGATGAAAAAACGGACAGTAAATGGTGGTGATGATGATGATACATGCACACACACTCATATATTCACACACACACACACATATATATATATATATATATATATATATATATATATATATATATATATATTTATATAATGCATGCATCCTCCCCCCACATATATAATATATTCACCATAATGTGTAGTACATTTCTTTACAATATATACAGGAAATGAGTTCTTCCCTAAATAAAGACTATTTTGAAACTGGTGGTGGTGGTGATACCAAGAGGCTGTGGTGGTGGTGGTGGTGGTGATACCAAGAGGCTGTGGTGGTGGTGGTGGTGGTGATACAAAGAGGCTGTGGTGGTGGTGGTGGTGATACCAAGAGGCTGTGGTGGTGGTGGTGGTGGTGATACCAAGAGGCTGTGGTGGTGGTGGTGGTGGTGATACCAAGAGGCTGTGGTGGTGGTGGTGGTGGTGATACCAAGAGGCTGTGGTGGTGGTGAGGGTGGTGATACCAAGAGGCTGTGGTGGTGGTGGAGGTGGTGATACCAAGAGGCTGTGGTGGTGGTGGAGGTGGTGATACCAAGAGGCTGTGGTGGTGGTGGAGGTGGTGATACCAAGAGGCTGTGGTGGTGGTGGAGGTGGTGATACCAAGAGGTTGTGGTGGTGGTGAGGGTGGTGATACAAAGAGGCTGTGGTGGTGGTGAGGGTGGTGATACCAAGAGGCTGTGGTGGTGAGGGTGGTGATACCAAGAGGCTGTGGTGGTGGTGGTGGTGGTGATACCAAGAGGCTGTGGTGGTGGTGGTGGTGGTGATACAAAGAGGCTGTGGTGGTGGTGGTGGTGGTGATACCAAGAGGCTGTGGTGGTGGTGATACCAAGAGGCTGTGGTGGTGGTGAGGGTGGTGATACCAAGAGGCTGTGGTGGTGGTGGAGGTGGTGATACCAAGAGGCTGTGGTGGTGGTGGAGGTGGTGATACCAAGAGGCTGTGGTGGTGGTGGAGGTGGTGATACCAAGAGGCTGTGGTGGTGGTGAGGGTGGTGATACCAAGAGGCTGTGGTGGTGGTGAGGGTGGTGATACCAAGAGGCTGTGGTGGTGGTGGAGGTGGTGATACCAAGAGGCTGTGGTGGTGGTGGAGGTGGTGATACCAAGAGGCTGTGGTGGTGGTGGGGGTGGTGATACCAAGAGGCTGTGGTGGTGGTGGTGGTGGTGATACCAAGAGGCTGTGGTGTTGGTCGTGGTGATACCAAGAGGTTGTGGTGGTGGTGGTGGTGGTGATACCAAGAGGCTGTGGTGGTGGTGGTGGAGGTGATACCAAGAGGCTGTGGTGGTGGTGGTGGTGGTGGTGGTGATACCAAGAGGTTGTGGTGGTGAGGGTGGTGATACCAAGAGGCTGTGGTGGTGGTGGTGGAGGTGATACCAAGAGGCTGTGGTGGTGGTGGTGGTGGTGATACCAAGAGGTTGTGGTGGTGAGGGTGGTGATACCAAGAGGCTGTGGTGGTGGTGGTGGAGGTGATACCAAGAGGCTGTGGTGGTGAGGGTGGTGATACCAAGAGACTGTGGTGGTGGTGCTGGTGGGGGTTATATTCAAATTTGTCTACTTATTTATTCATGGTTAAGTTTTGTTAATGTTGTTGTTGTTGATAAACATTCAATTTTTTCTATTGATCTCATTTTTGTCCCAGTTTAATCCGCTCCACTCTAAATATATCTTTTCTCTCTGTAAATAGTCTCTTTTATATTCTTCCATATCTCTACAGCTCTCCTCTCCCTCTTTTATGTATCAATGGTGAACATGTGGGGGTGGTCATTGTTGGAGGGGACACTCCATTGATTACTTGATGGCAGTTGCAAGAAATTACTTTGAACTTTCTATTGCAGCGTTTCTCTTTTATTTTTGCTTTGGAAAATGTTTCTGCAATAAACACACACACACATGTATATATATATATATATATATATATATATATGTATACACATACACATATACTCACATGTGTATATATACATACACACACACGCATTTATACACACCTACACACAGTGCAGCTTTGCTTTAGACATGTTTGTACTGAAAATACAATCATGTTCTAGTTTTATCTTTTTTATCTGTTTTATTTTTATATATTTTCATAAGAGTTTCTTGCAGTTTATTTGTGACAGTAAATTTCCTAAAACCAACATTTCTGATTCTACATGGTCTCACCTTCAGGATGAATTGATGTTAGTGTTATTATCTCTGTATAGTGGACATTGTGACAGTGGACATTGTGACAGGTTACTATCTCTATATAGTGGACATTGTGACAGGAATTTGAATTGTTGACCTTTGGATATGTCTTTAGTCAGGTTCTTAGTTTTGTTTGTGATTGTTGTATGTTATTTCTTGTTTGTGTGTGTGTGTGTGTGTGTTTATGGCATTGTGTTATGATTTATGACTCCATCATTAATCAACGTTTTTTGCAGGGAATTCTGTAGTGAAACATGTATTGTATATTCATAGACACATAGTTCTGGATTCAGTCCTACTGAGCTGTACCTTGGACAAGTGTTTCTACTATAGTCTTGGGTTGACCAATGTCTTGTCAGTGGAATTTGGTAGAAACTACAGAAGCTGGTTGAGAGAGTGAGAGAGGGAAAGAGGGGAAAAGAGAAACAGTAAGAGAGGGAAGAGAAGGGCAAGAGAGAGCGAATGAAAGAGTAAGGGATGGAAAGAGAGATAAGGAAAGAGAAAGAGAGGGTGATATTTAATCTTATTCTTTAATCAATATTGTAATATTCCAATAATATATTTCAATTTGTTACATTTTGTCTGCAGTTTTAGAATTCAAACTTCCAAAGAGAGAATTATATTAGTGGAGTTATGGAAACCAAATACGTTGAGTTTTGTAGTCAATGTTACTATAGAAACGGTTATTAGATTTTTAACTAATTTAATTTTCCTTTCTAGTTAAAATTTCAAAATTGCACCGAAGAAATCTAATAGGATGAAACATGTCTGCTGTTGGAATATTTGAACAGTTTATAATTACAATGTAGATTAATTGTTACGATGGTTGGCTGAAAAGTTCATAGGTTGTCTATGAAGTAATGATGCTAGAGTTGTGAAATCTTGCATGCTTTAATTTCAACTTTTATTGATAATTGATTCTAAAAACATTGGATACACACGGCATATAGTGTACCTATTTAATTTAGCCCCGCAATGGACTGGTGTCCTGTCCAGGGAGAGTCTTGTACTCTCTGTCACTTCACATCATGGAAACCAGGCTAAGCAGTGGTCTGATGAGCTTCTGGTCTAGAGACAAACTGTAGACTTTTAGACTTTTTTTTATATAATGATCCGTATTCTATAAGTGAAAGAAAAGAAAGTGCCAATCATGATATTGGATGAAGGGAACCGTGTTACCATTGGTCTGCCATTACCAATTACTGGCAGATTGTGGTGGCATTTGAAATAAGAAGTTACAGAGCTATCTGATTCTTTAACAATTCTTCCAATCCACCAACCCTAGACTGCTACTTTATATATCAACCTTGAAAAGAGAAGGGGGCACCCATGTAAGTCCTGAGAAGAGGTAGTCTGGGATGATCTGGACCTAAACCTATCCCTGGAACAATCTGGAGAGATGCTTTGAAAGAGGTTACCAAAACATCCACTGCTTGTGACAAGTAAAGATGACATTAAACCAGGTGATGATGGTGATGTTGACGATGATGATGATGATGGTGACACTGGTGATGATGATGATGCTGGTGATGTTGGTGATGAAAGGATGAGAATGGCAAAGTTAATCTTGGCAGGACTTGAACTGCAAGTTCAGGGATCTGAAATAAGGCCTTTAATAACTGTACCAGTTTTACTGACTAGAAGTGACTAACAAAGATAACTGTACCAGTTTTACTGACTAGAAGTGACTAACAAAGATAAATGTACCAGTTTTACTGACTAGAAGTGACTAACAAAGATAACTGTACCAGTTTTACTGACTAGAAGTGATCAACAAAGATAACTGTACCAGTTTTACTGACTAGAAGTGATCAACAAAGATAACTGTACCAGTTTTACTGACTAGAAGTGACTAACAAAGATAACTGTACCAGTTTTACTGACTAGAAGTGATCAACAAAGATAACTGTACCAGTTTTACTGACTAGAAGTGATCAACAAAGATAACTGTACCAGTTTTACTGACTAGAAGTGACTAACAAAGATAACTGTACCAGTTTTACTGACTAGAAGTGATCAACAAAGATAACTGTACCAGTTTTACTGACTAGAAGTGACTAACAAAGATAACTGTACCAGTTTTACTGACTAGAAGTGATCAACAAAGATAACTGTACCAGTTTTACTGACTAGAAGTGACTAACAAAGATAACTGTACCAGTTTTACTGACTAGAAGTGATCAACAAAGATAACTGTACCAGTTTTACTGACTAGAAGTGATCAACAAAGATAACTGTACCAGTTTTACTGACTAGAAGTGACTAACAAAGATAACTGTACCAGTTTTACTGACTAGAAGTGATCAACAAAGATAACTGTACCAGTTTTACTGACTAGAAGTGACTAACAAAGATAACTGTACCAGTTTTACTGACTAGAAGTGATCAACAAAGATAACTGTACCAGTTTTACTGACTAGAAGTGATCAACAAAGATAACTGTACCAGTTTTACTGACTAGAAGTGACTAACAAAGATAACTGTACCAGTTTTACTGACTAGAAGTGATCAACAAAGATAACTGTACCAGTTTTACTGACTAGAAGTGACTAACAAAGATAACTGTACCAGTTTTACTGACTAGAAGTGACTAACAAAGATAAATGTACCAGTTTTACTGACTAGAAGTGACTAACAAAGATAACTGTACCAGTTTTACTGACTAGAAGTGATCAACAAAGATAACTGTACCAGTTTTACTGACTAGAAGTAACTAACAAAGATAACTATCAGTTTTACTGACGAGAAGTGACTAACAAAGATAACTGTACCAGTTTTACTGACTAGAATTGACTAACAAAGATAACTGTATCAGTTTTACTGACTAGAAGTGACTAACAAAGATAACTGTATCAGTTTTACTGACTAGAAGTGACTAACAAAGATAACTGTACCAGTTTTACTGACTAGAAGTGACTAACAAAGATAACTGTACCAGTTTTACTGACTAGAAGTGACTAACAAAGATGACTGTATCAGTTTTACTGACGAGAAGTGACTAACAAAGATAACTGTATCAGTTTTACTGACTAGAAGTGACTAACAAAGATAACTGTACCAGTTTTACTGACTAGAAGTGACTAACAAAGATAACTGTACCAGTTTTACTGACTAGAAGTGACTAACAAAGATAACTGTACCAGTTTTACTGACTAGAAGTGACTAACAAAGATAACTGTATCAGTTTTACTGACTAGAAGTGACTAACAAAGATAACTGTACCAGTTTTACTGACTAGAAGTGACTAACAAAGATAACTGTATCAGTTTTACTGACTAGAAGTGACTAACAAAGATAACTGTACCAGTTTTACTGACTAGAAGTGATCAACAAAGATAACTGTATCAGTTTTACTGACTAGAAGTGATCAACAAAGATAACTGTACCAGTTTTACTGACTAGAAGTGACTAACAAATATAACTGTACCAGTTTTACTGACTGGAAGTGACTAACAAAGATAACTGTATCAGTTTTACTGACTAGAAGTGACTAACAAAGATAACTGTATCAGTTTTACTGACTAGAAGTGATTAACAAAGATAACTGTACCAGTTTTACTGTCTAGAAGTGACTAACAAAGATAACTGTATCAGTTTTACTGACTAGAAGTGACTAACAAAGATAACTGTATCAGTTTTACTGACTAGAAGTGACTAACAAAGATAACTGTACCAGTTTTACTGACTAGAAGTGATCAACAAAGATAACTGTACCAGTTTTACTGACTAGAAGTGACTAACAAAGATAACTGTACCAGTTTTACTGACTAGAAGTGACTAACAAAGATAACTGTATCAGTTTTACTGACTAGAAGTGACTAACAAAGATAACTGTATCAGTTTTACTGACTAGAAGTGATTAACAAAGATAACTGTACCAGTTTTACTGACTAGAAGTGACTAACAAAGATAACTGTATCAGTTTTACTGACTAGAAGTGATCAACAAAGATAACTGTACCAGTTTTACTGACTAGAAGTGACTAACAAAGATAACTGTACCAGTTTTACTGACTAGAAGTGACTAACAAAGATAACTGTATCAGTTTTACTGACTAGAAGTGACTAACAAAGATAACTGTACCAGTTTTACTGACTAGAAGTGACTAACAAAGATAACTGTATCAGTTTTACTGACTAAAAGTGATCAACAAAGATAACTGTACCAGTTTTACTGACTAGAAGTGACTAACAAAGATAACTGTATCAGTTTTACTGACTAGAAGTGACTAACAAAGATAACTGTACCAGTTTTACTGACTAGAAGTGACTAACAAAGATAACTGTACCAGTTTTACTGACTAGAAGTGACTAACAAAGATAACTGTATCAGTTTTACTGACTAGAAGTGACTAACAAAGATAACTGTACCAGTTTTACAGACTAGAAGTGATCAACAAAGATAACTGTATCAGTTTTACTGACTAAAAGTGATCAACAAAGATAACTGTACCAGTTTTACTGACTAGAAGTGACTAACAAAGATAACTGTATCAGTTTTACTGACTAGAAGTGACTAACAAAGATAACTGTACCAGTTTTACTGACTAGAAGTGACTAACAAAGATAACTGTACCAGTTTTACTGACTAGAAGTGACTAACAAAGATAACTGTACCAGTTTTACTGACTAGAAGTGACTGACTAGAAGTGACTAACAAAGATAACTGTACCAGTTTTACTGACTAGAAGTGACTAACAAAGATAACTGTACCAGTTTTACTGACTAGAAGTGACTAACAAAGATAACTGTACCAGTTTTACTGACTACAAGTGAATAACAAAGATAACTGTACCAGTTTTACTGACTAGAAGTGACTAACAAAGATAACTGTACCAGTTTTACTGACTACAAGTGACTAACAAAGATAACTGTATCAGTTTTACTGACTAGAAGTGACTAACAAAGATAACTGTACCAGTTTTACTGACTAGAAGTGATCAACAAAGATAACTGTACCAGTTTTACTGACTGGAAGTGATCAACAAAGATAACTGTACCAGTTTTACTGACTGGAAGTGATCAACAAAGATAACTGTACCAGTTTTACTGACTAGAAGTGACTAACAAAGATAACTGTATCAGTTTTACTGACTAGAAGTGATCAACAAAGATAACTGTACCAGTTTTACTGACTAGAAGTGACTAACAAAGATAACTGTACCAGTTTTACTGACTAGAAGTGACTAACAAAGATAACTGTACCAGTTTTACTGACTAGAAGTGACTAACAAAGATAACTGTACCAGTTTTACTGACTAGAAGTGACTAACAAAGATAACTGTACCAGTTTTACTGACTAGAAGTGACTAACAAAGATAACTGTACCAGTTTTACTGACTAGAAGTGATCAACAAAGATAACTGTACCAGTTTTACTGACTAGAAGTGACTAACAAAGATAACTGTACCAGTTTTACTGACTAGAAGTGACTAACAAAGCTGGTGATATTGGACAAAGTAATAGCGCAACTAATCAGAGTGAGAATTGATCTAGATGAAATGCAGTTCGGGTTTGTGTCAGGCAAAAGTACCACAGACGCTCTTTTCATTGTACGACAACTAGAGGAGAAGTACCTAGCTAAAAGTAAACCCCTATACTTAGCTTTTGTCGACTTGGAGAAAGCCTTCGACAGAGTCCCCCATTCCATTATCTGGTGGGCTCTTAGAAAACTAGGTGTTGATGAATAGCTTGTGAGAGCTATACAAGCCATGTATAAAGAAACAGTCAGCAAGGTTAGAATTAACAACGAATATAGTGAAGAGTTTAGCGTAAAAGTTGGTGTTCATCAGGGCTCCGTTCTTAGCCCCTTACTATTTATTATCGCCCTTCAGGCTATAACAGTGGAGTTCAAGACCGGCTGCCCATGGGAAATCCTATATGCAGATGATCTAACGCTCATAGCTGAATCAATGGCCGAACTAGAGAACAAATTCCAAACTTGGAAGCATGGCCTAGAATCAAAAGGCCTTAAAATTAACCTGTCTAAGACTAAAGTTCTAGTTTGTAGGAAGGAAAATAGGGCGCCGGTCCCATCCGGGAAATGGCCATGCTCAGTGTGTAGGAAAGGAGTAGGTAGAAACTCCATTTTATGTCCCAAATGCAAAGTATGGGTGCATAAAAGATGTAGTGGGATCACAGGTAAGCTAACTAAGAACATAGATTTTATATGTGGCCGGTGCTCTGGTGCAATAAGTAGCAGCAAGTGCCCACAGAATACTAGCTCATTCCATTGCACAGATGGTTCTATAGAAATAGTGGACAGCTTCCGTTACCTGGGTGACAAAAAAATCAACAGTGGGGGAGGGTGCTCTGAAAGTACAGTAGCTAGAGTCAGAACTGGATGGAAAAAGTTCAGAGAGCTTATACCACTATTAGCCGCTAAAGGGTTCTCCCTAAAAATGAAAGGCATGCTGTATGATGCCTGCATACGAACAGCAATGTTGCATGGCAGTGAGACCTGGGCATTGTGTGCAGAGGATATACGCAGACTGGAGAGGAACGAAGCTTGCATGCTCCGCTGGATGTGTAATAGTAATATACATGAACGGCAAAGCATAAGCGAGCTAAGGGAAAAATTAGAAATAAGAGGGATCAGATGTTGTTTACTCGAGAGAAGGCTACGTTGGTATGGTCACGTGATGCACATGAAAGACGACAGCTGTATAAAAAAGTGCAGAGCAATAAAAATAGACGGTAGCCACGGAGTAGGCAGACCCAGAAAAACCTGGGACGACTTGATAAATTCCGACCTCACACACTTACCCCTCTCCAAGACAATGTCACTGGACCGAGAGCTTTGGCGCTACACAGTAATAGAGAAGACCCGCCTTACCTAAGTACAAAGTGAAACCTACTCCAGTCAGTAGGCACCTCTAACAATATACACCCCCCGTCCCACTACCCACACCCCATCCACACCACCCCTTTCAATGTAAAGTTATGTTGGTACCACAACATCCAGCCCGAAACAAATGAGGTTGTGTAGGTGTCACGACAAAAAAACACAGTCCACGCTGTAATGTGGCCATGTAGGTAACACGGTAAAAACCTCCCAGTTCCACACTGTAAATGTGGTTGGTGTTAGGAAGGGCATCCAGCCGTAGAAAACCCGCCAGACAGTCCTATGCAAGCAAGACGACCACTCTTGCCTCAAGTGGGAAAACCCCCGTCCAAACCCATGCAAGCGTGGAACAGGGACGTTAAACGACGATGATGATGATGATGATATATATATATGTGTCATATGAGGTATATGGTCTTTAAAGCGATGAAATGTCTATGATGGTTGGAAGACCACTGATGAAGGACAAACTTTTTTCATATGTAACCCATTTGCAACTCCGCAGCGTCCTTATTATCATATTTACACATATTTTCTTCTCTGTTGCTACCTGTCTATTTCGTTCTATGTATCTTTACCCTTTCTAGCAGTCTCTTTCTCTGTTAGCCTCTTCCTCACCCTTTACTCACTCATTCTCTGTCACTACCTCTCCTCCTCCTCTTTCTTCCCGTTTGACCTGTGTGTAATTCTTTTCTCGCGCACTCTTGGCCAAGCTGGTATGAATTTTTTTCTCTCTCTCTCTCGTCTATGATTTCACAGAACTTATGTTTACCGAATTCGTAGACCAGACCCCTTCTTCCTGCCGTTAGACCTGTGCGAAATTCCTTCCTTGCTCACATTTCAACCAGGTTTGATGGTCTTTATTCTCTCGTTCGCGATTTCACCGAATTTAAATTCATAGAAATCTGGGACTTGTCTCTCTCTTCCTCACTTTCTGTTGCTTCACCATTTTGTTTGTTTACCCTCGCGTCCCCTTTATTTACGTGTCCCAACGACTTTTTTTAGCCGTTGCTCGCACCAACCGGAGGTATATGGTCTTGAAAGCGATGAAATGCCTATGATGGTTGGAAGACCACTGATGAAGGACAAACTTTTTTCATATATATATATATATATATATATATATATATATATATACATCTATATATACAGACACACATATATATATATACAGACATATATATATATATACAGACACATTTTTATATATATATATATATATATATATATACAGACACATTTATATATATATATGTATACAGACACACACACACATTATATATATATATATGTGTGTCTGTATATATATGTGTCTATATATATATGTCTGTATATATATATATATATATATATATGTCTGTATATATATGTGTGTGTGTGTTACATGTTTATATATATATATATATACATATGTGTGTGTGCGTGTGTCTACATGGATGAGAAAGTATTTAGTTCTTCTATAAGACCAGTTCCTATGAACCAATTCCTCACACTTGTTCCAAAGACTAAACATTGTCTTTGATATTGCACGCTCTCTCTTTCAGCTCCCCCTCTCTTTCAACTCCCCCCTCTCCCCTCTCTTTCAACTCCCCCCTCTCCCCTCTCTTTCAACTCCCCTGTCTCACCTCTCTCTTTCAACCCCCTTCTATTATCCCCCCCTTTCTATTAGTTCCCCCTCTCTCCCCTTCTCTTAGTCTCCCCACCCTCTCCACTTTTTTATCAGTTACCCCCACTCACTCTTTTCAAGTTACTTTTAGCTACTTGTCCATGTGTCTGTATTACTCACATTTGTGTGTGTGTGTATAAATATATATATACACGCACACACAAACACATGTACATACATACAAGTGTGTGTACACACTTGTATGTAATTATGTTACACAGTAATGCTGTGTTGATAAATTTACTTATCCATAATATGTATTTAACATAGACAATGATTATATGTATGTGTATGTATATAAACACACACATATATAGGGAGATATATTTATGTATAATGAAGAGCCCCTCCTAAGCCATCCTCTCTGTACAGTCCCCCACTACACTATCTATCTGTTAAGAACACTATAACATTATACTGTTTGTATATTCGTGTGTCACTGATTAAGACTTTTGTTTATTAGCAAGAGATGAAATGAGCCCTGTTTACTGTTTTTCATCATATTGGGAGTGAGGAAGGGAGATGGTTGGGCAGGGGTTGGGGCATTTGTTGTTAGTTTTTAACACTTTCATGACCATATTTTTTTAAGAAACACATTAAATGTTTTTCAGTTAATTATGAATATAATCAAGGATTTAGTAATATATCTTTTTCATTAAGTTGGTGTTAAGATGGCAACAAACCATCGTTTTTACGTCTACTTTTCTGTGCTTGCATGGGTTTGGCGGGTCTTTCTCTCTACTTGTTGCATTCCTTTGTCATCTCCTCTGCCAGTCTTAGTGATATGAGGTCAGCTCTCTCAACCTCTGCCCAGGTCTTTCTTGGTTGTCCTCTACTGCCACTTCCTTCTGCTGGGATTTCCTCATCCATATAAAATTATAATGGACAGTTTTATATGACGGAACCAGGGGTGCTTTCAACTGTGTTGGTATTAAAGTGGTTAACTCTTACTCTCCAAATATTGTTGTTGTAGCTGTTGTTCTTGTATTTATTGTATTTATATTGTTGTCGTTATTATTGTTGTACTGTTCTTATTGTCGTTATTGTAGTTGTGTTGTTGTTGTACTGTTGTACACACACACACACTCTCATCATCATCATCAACGTTTAACGTCCGTGTTCCACGCTTGCATGGGTTTGGACGGGGGTTTCCCACTTGAGGCAAGAGTGATTATCTTGCTCGCATAGGACTGTCTGGTGGGTTTTCTACAGCTGGATGCCCTTCCTAACACCAACCATATTTACAGTGTGGGACTGGGAGGTTTTTACCGTGTTGCCTACACGGCCACATTACAGCGTGAACTGTGTGTTTTTTGACGTGACACCTACACGATCTCATTTGTTTCGGCCTGGATGTTGTGGCACCAACATAACTTTACATTGAAAGGGGCGGTGTGGATGGGGCTGGGGGTGGTGGGACGGGGGTGTATTTTGTTAGAGATGCCTACTGACTGTAATAGGTTTTACTTTGTATTTAGGTAAGGCGGGTCTTCTCTATTACTGAGTACCGCCAAAGGTCTCGGTCCAGTGACATTGTCTTGGAGAGGTGTAAGTGTGTGAGGTCGGAATTTATCAGCTCGTCCCAGGTTTTTCTGGGTCTGCCTATTCCGTGGCTACCGTCTATCTTTATTGCCCTGCACTTTGTTATACAGCTATCGTCCTTCATGCGCATCACGTGACCATACCAACGTAGCCTTCTCTCGAGTAAACATCATCTGATCCCTCTTATTTTTAATTTTTTCCTTAGTTCGTTTATGCTTTGCCGTTCACGTATATTACTATTACACATCCAGCGGAGCATGCAAGCTTCGTTTCTCTCTGGTCTGCTTATATCCTCTGCACACAATGCCCAGGTCTCACTGCCATGCAACATTGCTGTTCATATGCAGGCATCATACAGCCTGCCTTTCATTTTTAGGGAGAACCCTTTAGCGGCTAGTAGAGGTATAAGCTCTCTGAACTTTTTCCACCCAGTTCTGACTCTAGCTACTGTACTTTCAGAGCACCCTCCCCCACTGCTGATTTTATATATATATATATATACAGAGAGAGACATATATATATGTATGTATATATGTAATATATATGTGTATATATTTGTGTATATATATATATATCAGAGATATATACGTATGTATATAATATATATATGTGTATATATATATATATATATATATATCAAAGAGATATATATGTATGTATATAATATATATATATATATATATATATATATATATGGAGGCACATGGCTTAGTGGTTAGAGCATTGGCCTTGCAATCGAAAGATTGTGAGTTCAATTCTCAGACCAGGTGATGTGTTGTTTCCTTGAGCAAGACACTTTATTTCACATTGCTCCAGTTTACTCAGCTGTAGAAATGAGATGATAGGGACTGGGATCCCTACCATTTTACTGTAAAGTGGTCGTGGAGGTGCCAAGCAAAAAAAACAACCAGCACTCACTGTAAATGAGGTTGGTGTTAAGAAGGGCATCCAGCTGTAGAAATCAAGCCAGAATCAGTTCCCGTCCTACCCTTGCAAGCAGGGAAAAGTGGACGTAAAATGATGATGATGATGACGATATATGTGTATATAATATATATATGTGTATATAATATGTGTATATATGTGTATATAATATGTGTGTATATATGTGTATATAATATGTGTATATGTGTATATAATATGTGTATATGTGTATATAATATGTGTATATATGTGTATATAATATATATGTGTATATAATGTGTATATATATATATCTATCAGAGATATATATATGTATATAATATATATATGTATATATATATATATATAATTCAGAGACATATGTGTCTGTTCAATTTAATCATCTATTATCTCATTTCTACAGCTGAGTAAACTGGAGCAATGTGAAATAAAGTGTCTTGATCACCTGGTCTGAGAATTGAACTCACAACCTTTCGATTGCAAGCCCAATGCTCTAACCTATATATATATATATATATATATTTAGAAACACACAGATACATGCGGACACACACATATATACATGAATGCATCCGCACCCAACTGCGAGTTAAGGGTGCCAACTTCACCGATGTTGCTCAATGAATGACTGGGACAGACCAATTCAGTTTGAACCAGACTGAACCAGTATCAGAGTTAAAAATACATTATGAAGAGAGAAGAAACATTTAGATATAATTAGTAATAAAATGTATCATACCTAAACTGCTCCTAAATTCCTCGACTACGTAGTTTCGTGGCATAAACAAAAACAATATATCAAAGATATAGAGTCCTTGCGAGGTCTGCCAACTTATCAAGAGGATACCTCATTTTACTAGTCTCAAGAACGCGTCTACACGACGTGAGAAAGAATCCCAAAAGGCGGAGGGGGAGATAGTCACGCGATATAACGGTCGAGAAACAGAGCTAAGCCTCTTATAACCACGAAGAAAATACCACGGAGGCGGAGGGGGTATTCATATCGAGGCCGTAGAAGAGGTAGTGAAGAAGGCGAGAAGTACGAGTAATGGAAGCTTTCCAGTTGTCCCCACACTTCAAAGATTGCTCGACCAGAGGGAGTTATTAATATATTTAGAAACACACAGATACATGCGGACACACACATATATACATGAATGCATCCGCACCCAACTGCGAGTTAAGGGTGCCAACTTCACCGATGTTGCTCAATGAATGACTGGGACAGACCAATTCAGTTTGAACCAGACTGAACCAGTATCAGAGTTAAAAATACATTATGAAGAGAGAAGAAACATTTAGATATAATTAGTAATAAAATGTATCATACCTAAACTGCTCCTAAATTCCTCGACTACGTAGTTTCGTGGCATAAACAAAAACAATATATCAAAGATATAGAGTCCTTGCGAGGTCTGCCAACTTATCAAGAGGATACCTCATTTTACTAGTCTCAAGAACGCGTCTACACGACGTGAGAAAGAATCCCAAAAGGCGGAGGGGGAGATAGTCACGCGATATAACGGTCGAGAAACAGAGCTAAGCCTCTTATAACCACGAAGAAAATACCACGGAGGCGGAGGGGGTATTCATATCGAGGCCGTAGAAGAGGTAGTGAAGAAGGCGAGAAGTACGAGTAATGGAAGCTTTCCAGTTGTCCCCACACTTCAAAGATTGCTCGACCAGAGGGAGTTATTAATATATTTAGAAACACACAGATACATGCGGACACACACATATATACATGAATGCATCCGCACCCAACTGCGAGTTAAGGGTGCCAACTTCACCGATGTTGCTCAATGAATGACTGGGACAGACCAATTCAGTTTGAACCAGACTGAACCAGTATCAGAGTTAAAAATACATTATGAAGAGAGAAGAAACATTTAGATATAATTAGTAATAAAATGTATCATACCTAAACTGCTCCTAAATTCCTCGACTACGTAGTTTCGTGGCATAAACAAAAACAATATATCAAAGATATAGAGTCCTTGCGAGGTCTGCCAACTTATCAAGAGGATACCTCATTTTACTAGTCTCAAGAACGCGTCTACACGACGTGAGAAAGAATCCCAAAAGGCGGAGGGGGAGATAGTCACGCGATATAACGGTCGAGAAACAGAGCTAAGCCTCTTATAACCACGAAGAAAATACCACGGAGGCGGAGGGGGTATTCATATCGAGGCCGTAGAAGAGGTAGTGAAGAAGGCGAGAAGTACGAGTAATGGAAGCTTTCCAGTTGTCCCCACACTTCAAAGATTGTTCGACCAGAGGGAGTTATTAATATATTTAGAAACACACAGATACATGCGGACACACACATATATACATGAATGCATCCGCACCCAACTGCGAGTTAAGGGTGCCAACTTCACCGATGTTGCTCAATGAATGACTGGGACAGACCAATTCAGTTTGAACCAGACTGAACCAGTATCAGAGTTAAAAATACATTATGAAGAGAGAAGAAACATTTAGATATAATTAGTAATAAAATGTATCATACCTAAACTGCTCCTAAATTCCTCGACTACGTAGTTTCGTGGCATAAACAAAAACAATATATCAAAGATATAGAGTCCTTGCGAGGTCTGCCAACTTATCAAGAGGATACCTCATTTTACTAGTCTCAAGAACGCGTCTACACGACGTGAGAAAGAATCCCAAAAGGCGGAGGGAGAGATAGTCACGCGATATAACGGTCGAGAAACAGAGCTGAGCCTCTTATAACCACGAAGAAAATACCACGGAGGCGGAGGGGGTATTCATATCGAGGCCGTAGAAGAGGTAGTGAAGAAGGCGAGAAGTACGAGTAATGGAAGCTTTCCAGTTGTCCCCACACTTCAAAGATTGCTCGACCAGAGGGAGTTATTAATATATTTAGAAACACACAGATACATGCGGACACACACATATATACATGAATGCATCCGCACCCAACTGCGGACTCTATATCTTTGATATATTGTTTTTGTTTATGCCACGAAACTACGTAGTCGAGGAATTTAGGAGCAGTTTAGGTATGATACATTTTATTACTAATTATATCTAAATGTTTCTTCTCTCTTCATAATGTATTATATATATATATATATATATATATATATTATTCAAAATGTTAACAAATGAAAAATATTTTCATTATCAAAATATATACTTTATTATATATATTTCAAAGGTACTGGAATTGAATAATCAAGACCGTAGTGGTATGTCATATATCAAATCATATATTTTGTCTGATGAGGACGTACTGAAAAAACAACACAGTACCTTTGAAATATATATATTAAAGTATATATTTTGATTATGAGAATAATTTTCATTTGTTAACATTTTGAATAATATTAAAAACTCCAGGAAAACCTTTACTCTTTGAGTGCTTCTAATCTATTATAAAATTTTATTCGTTCAGTAATCAATGAACCATACTAATCTTTGGTTATATATATATATATATATATATATATGTAATGTGTTTGTGTGCAGGCGTGTTTGTATATATGTGAGTGTTTATATTGATGTGTGTGTGTTTGTGTCATTAAGAAGGTAGCACTTGATATAGTTATATATATATTTGATAGACTGACTTATGTAACACATACACACTTGTATAAACACATGTATGGGTGTGTGTGTGTGTGTATATATATATTTATTTAGGTTTGTTGGCTCACCACTGGATAGAACTGGTCATACCGTATAGTCATCCTCGATGTAATATTAGGGAGAGCACTCGACGTAATGCAACTCACTCGTCTTCGTTTATGTTGTTGATGGTGCAAGTATGGAGTTGATTATTATAAAATAACAGGAGGCTGGACTGGTGTAATTCCTTATTATATAATGAACAATTCAATGACTGGGTTCAGTATGAATCCGGTGACATCATCAGGTATTCCGAAATTTATCCAACAAAGGAATATAATAATAGACACAATCCAAGGGGCTGAAAAGCAGAGAGAAATGCTATTGGCCAACTTGAAGCAATCTACTGAAGTCAGGTCCATAACTCCTATCGGTCAGCTTGAACCAATCTACTGAAGTCAGGTCCATAACTCCTATAGGTCACCTTGAACCAATCTACTGGAGTCAGGTCCATAACTCCTATCGGTCAGCTTGAACCAATCTACTGAAGTCAGGTCCATAACTCCTATAGGTCACCTTGAACCAATCTACTGAAGTCAGGTCCATAACTCCTATCGGTCAGCTTGAACCAATCTACTGAAGTCAGGTCCATAACTCCTATAGGTCACCTTGAACCAATCTACTGAAGTCAGGTCCATAACTCCTATCGGTCACCTTGAACCAATCTACTGGAGTCAGGTCCATAACTCCTATCGGTCAGCTTGAACCAATCTACTGAAGTCAGGTCCATAACTCCTATCGGTCAGCTTGAACCAATCTACTGAAGTCAGGTCCATAACTCCTATCGGTCAGCTTGAACCAATCTACTGAAGTCAGGTCCATAACTCCTATCGGTCAGCTTGAGCCAATCTACTGGAGTCAGGTCCATAACTCCTATCGGTCAGCTTGAGCCAATCTACTGAAGTCAGGTCCATAACTCCTATCGGTCAGCTTGAACCAATCTACTGAAGTCAGGTCCATAACTCCTATCGGTCAGCTTGAACCAATCTATTGGAGTCAGGTCCATAACTCCTATCGGTCACCTTGAACCAATCTACTGAAGTCAGGTCCATAACTCCTATCGGTCACCTTGAACCAATCTATTGGAGTCAGGTCCATAACTCCTATCGGTCAGCTTGAACCAATCTATTGGAGTCAGGTCCATAACTCCTATAGGTCACCTTGAACCAATCTACTGAAGTCAGGTCCATAACTCCTATCGGTCACCTTGAACCAATCTATTGGAGTCAGGTCCATAACTCCTATCGGTCAGCTTGAACCAATCTACTGAAGTCAGGTCCATAACTCCTATCGGTCAGCTTGAACCAATCTACTGAAGTCAGGTCCATAACTCCTATCGGTCAGCTTGAGCCAATCTACTGGAGTCAGGTCCATAACTCCTATCGGTCAGCTTGAGCCAATCTACTGAAGTCAGGTCCATAACTCCTATCGGTCAGCTTGAACCAATCTACTGGAGTCAGGTCCATAACTCCTATCGGTCAGCTTGAACCAATCTACTGGAGTCAGGTCCATAACTCCTATCGGTCACCTGGAGCCAATCTATTGGAGTCAGGTCCATAACTCCTATCGGTCACCTGGAGCCAATCTATTGGAGTCAGGTCCATAACTCCTATCGGTCACCTGGAGCCAATCTATTGGAGTCAGGTCCATAACTCCTATCGGTCACCTGGAGCCAATCTATTGGAGTCAGGTCCATAACTCCTATCGGTCACCTGGAGCCAATCTATTGGAGTCAGGTCCATAACTCCTATCGGTCAGCTTGAACCAATCTACTGGAGTCAGGTCCATAACTCCTATCGGTCAGCTTGAACCAATCTACTGGAGTCAGGTCCATAACTCCTATCGGTCAGCTTGAACCAATCTACTGAAGTCAGGTCCATAACTCCTATCGGTCACCTGGAGCCAATCTACTGAAGTCAGGACCATAACTCCTATCGGTCAGCTTGAAGCAATCTACTGAAGTCAGGTCCATAACTCCTATCGGTCAGCTTGAACCAATCTACTGAAGTCAGGTCCATAACTCCTATCGGTCACCTGGAGCCAATCTACTGAAGTCAGGACCATAACTCCTATCGGTCAGCTTGAACCAATCTACTGAAGTCAGGTCCATAACTCCTATCGGTCAGCTTGAACCAATCTACTGAAGTCAGGACCATAACTCCTATCGGTCAGCTTGAACCAATCTACTGAAGTCAGGTCCATAACTCCTATCGGTCAGCTTGAACCAATCTACTGAAGTCAGGATCATAACTCCTATCGGTCAGCTTGAACCAATCTACTGAAGTCAGGTCCATAACTCCTATCGGTCAGCTTGAACCAATCTACTGAAGTCAGGACCATAACTCCTATCGGTCAGCTTGAACCAATCTACTGAAGTCAGGTCCATAACTCCTATCGGTCAGCTTGAACCAATCTACTGAAGTCAGGACCATAACTCCTATCGGTCAGCTTGAACCAATCTACTGGAGTCAGGTCCATAACTCCTATCGGTCAGCTTGAACCAATCTACTGGAGTCAGGTCCATAACTCCTATCGGTCAGCTTGAACCAATCTACTGAAGTCAGGTCCATAACTCCTATCGGTCAGCTTGAACCAATCTACTGGAGTCAGGTCCATAACTCCTATCGGT
>OZ024742.1:438735-441235 GCA_964016885.1 Eledone cirrhosa | reverse complement strand
AAGCTCTTGCTTATATACTTTTTGCATAAAAAACATCTTTATTACACAAATATTTTACGCATGTTTTTGTATACACCTCTATTATGAATATAGGAATATTACTGTTACAGATTTTATATATAGAAGGCAAACAGAAATAACAAAGTAAACAACACAGTACAATGAAGAAATATATTAGTTTTACACTTGATATAATGGGAAAAGAGTCTTAATATTTTGGACGCTAGAAATACACCTGGAGGCGAGTGAGCAGTGATAGAAATGAATTAAAATTTCTTCGAAGTCTATACAGGTCACCATCCCATGAGGGTGTGTGTGTGTGTGTGTGTGTGTATATCATCATCATTTAACGTCCATCTTCCACGCTAGCCTGGGTTGGACGGGAATTGTCCCATTTGAGGCAAGATTGGTCAGGTTACTGTCTAGCTCGTATAGGACTGTCTGGCGGGTTTTCTACAGCTGGATGCCCTTCCTAACACCAACCACATTTACAGTGTGGACTGGGAGGTTTTTACCGTGTTACCTACATGGCCACATTACAGCGTGGACTGTGTGTTTTTTTGTTGTGACACTACACGACCTCATTAGTTTGGACGATATATATATATATATTAGGGTAAATATTGATGCAATTCAATTCAAGCACTCAACGTACTTTTTCCACATAGGAGTGACGGAGTAAATATCGAATAAGGAAAAGTGAAGTAGTTTCAGATGTTCAAGACTTTTAATAATAATTATTTCTACTATTAGCACAAGGCCAGCAATTACCCAGTACATTACTGGTACTTTATTTTATCGACCCCGTAAGGATGAAAGGCAAAGTTAACCTCGGCGGGATTTGAACTCAGAATGGCAAGGGCCGTAACTCTATGCGTCAAAGCATGGCGTCCGACCCTCTACCGATACTGCCTAATAATAATGCTGTGATATATATTTCAATGGCGACAGTGGTCACACTGTTCTGTGTGCAAGTGTCGCGACATCGTCAGACATATCACAGCATTATCATTAAAGGACTTGAACATCTGAAACTACTTCGCTTTTCCTTATTCGATATTTACTCCGTCACTCCTATGTGGAAAAAGTACGTTGAGTGCTTGAATTGAATTGCATCAATGTTTACCCTAAGAATTTAGCTCCAATTAGTTGAGCGCTCTATGATGTAACCGATATGGTGGAGAAGAGAGGAACCAACCACGAGCTACACCAGGAAATTCCCCCTACCATGGGGATGGAAACCCCTGAAACTGGACGGACATAATAACTTTCGGCAGGATAAATACGCGGAAACAAAAACTAAGATAAACCCCTATTTTCCTGCACCAAATCGCATTTGAACAGAAGCCCCCTCATTTCAATCTATACATTGACAGATTGTTTTTGCATTTATTCATTATTGGTTCTTTTCTTTTGTGTACTTGATATGGTTTTTTGGGGTTTTGTTCCATGTGATGGAAATTATGACTGTGTACCAGATTGACTACTGCCTTTAATACTGTAGTTTACCCTCCGTTCTAATGTACGGTACTATTGTTCAATATGTGGATAGTGTAACTGTGACATTAGAACCCCTTTCAGAACTTCTTACTTAAACATCCCTCTGCATATTATTTACTCACTTCAATCTGTTTTTTTTACTCACCTCAATCCGGATTCTCACTTGAAAAATGTTTTAATTTCTAATTGTTAATTTTTTAATTTTTTAATTTATAATTTCTGATATTTGATTTAGGATTTTCGATTTTAAATTTAAATTTTTATTTCCAACTCTCACTCATAACTTCCAATGTAAAACGATGATACCTAGAATTAAGTATATTTTCTCTTAGGGGTCAGTTGTACTGTCCATGCTTGGTGAGAGGTAGTATTGTGACCTGTAAAAACTAACACTCTCCCATTCCCTCTGGCTTTCGACTGACTGCCACAGACGGGATGGGTAGCAGTAAACTACGGTACAGGCCTAGGTGGGCCATTGTTTGGCTGAGAGGGGGAATTGACTAAGCGAATTTCGTTGAAATCTGCGGTAGCTAATGGTCAACTTCCTTCGGACATGCGTCTGCGCAGACCGGTGCTGGTGAATTGGTACTCACAGGGGAACGGATGAAAAACCCAAAAGCACACACTTCGTCCGTTCCCATGTCGATTCAATTTGGATTGCCTCGGAAACATAACCTTATTATGTAACAAACTGTCTGACGATGTCACGACACTCGCACACAGAACAGTGTGGCCAGTGCCGTCATTGAAATATATATCACAGCATTTATCGGTAGAGGGTCGGACGCCATGCTTTGACGCATAGAGTTACGGCCCTTGCCATTTTGAGTTCAAATCCCGCCGAGGTTAACTTTGCCTTTCATCCTTACGGGGTCGATAAAATAAAGTACCAGTAATGTACTGGGTAATTTGCTGGCCTTGTGCCTAAAGTAGAAACAATTATTATTAAAAGACTTGAACATCTGAAACTACTTCGCTTTTCCTTATTCTATATATATAT
>OZ024742.1:428735-436235 GCA_964016885.1 Eledone cirrhosa | reverse complement strand
TCGACTTACGAGTGTTTCGGCTTATTATATATAAATGTTTCTATTTACATCGTTTTATCGTAAACATTTATATATTTCCATCGTTATATCATAACGTTTATGTATCATAACGTTTATATTTCCGTCACTAATCTCTTTTTCTCCTTTTTCGTTTTAACATATATTTATTTCAAAGATTTCACCGTATAGATAACATATATTTATACATGCATAAAAGACACACCGAGAGACGGTGAACATGTGGTGCCGAAAACATTTCTCATCCAAATCTCAACAATATCAGTATATACACTAGATTTGCTAGCAGAAAACCGCCCACCGGGTGGCTTTCTGCTAGTCTATATATATAAAACAAAGGATGTCTGTCTGTGTGTCTGTTTTCCTAAAACTCGAGAAGTACCCAACCGTTTTTTTCAAACTTTAGACATGTAACCCGTATGGCCCCGGAAGCGTTTTGAGCAAAAAAAAAATTTCAAATTATTCTGTCCTAGGGACCGTATTAGGCGATTTAGCGATCTCTTTCTCTTTCTTTTAGTCTTTCTCTTTTTAGATAGATACATAGATATGACGTCGCGCCTTCATAATATGTCTGTATGCCTGGCTGTCTGCATTACGACATTATGACACGATCAGTGTGTGTATATATATATATATATATAGTGTGTGTGTGTATATATATATATATACAGGGAGCGTCTTCACGAACCAAAGTATCGTCTTCCTGTTTTCCTTCTGTTGCAACGTTTTTCGAAATATTTACATCTGCGTTCACAGATTGATTTTTTTTTAGTTTCAGAAGATCCCGTTAAGGGTGAAAGCAGCGATTCTTTGCTTAAACATTAATATATTATTTTAATATAGATATTCGTGTACAGATATTTTTGCATACACAAAAACAAAATATAAACAAACAAGGCCAACGATTACATCAGTTAGTCTTAGTATACTTCATACTGCTTTTAGGTAGATTCCGTTAAGGGTAAAAGCAGCGATTCATTTTCTGCGTTCACAGATTGATTTTTTTTAGTTTCAGAAGATCCCGTTAAGTGTGAAAGCAGTGATTCTTTGCCTAAACTTTAATCTGTTATTTATATATATATATATATATATATATATATATATACATATATATATATAATTATATATTCGTGTACAGATATTTTTGCATACACAATAACAAAATATAAACAAACGTATTTATTTCACGAGGCTCGATAAGGATAAATATATATCAAATATATAAGAACCCTAGAGCAAATCCCGAGCAACGCCGGGCCATTCTGCTAGTGATCTATATATATAAAACAGAGGATCTCTGTGTGTCTGTTTCCCTAAAACTCGAAAAGTACCCAACGGTTTTTTTCAAACTTTACACGTGTAATAAATATGACCCCGGAAGTGTTTTGAGCAAAAAGAAATTTCAAATTATTCTGTCCTAGGGATAGAATTAGTGAAGTGACCAATGTCTCAACATAATGAGGGAGTGAGAGGGGAGAGAAAGAAACGGTGAGGCGAAGTGACGAAGTGGCTTTTTTCTCCTCTTCCTCCTTCTCCCATTCGTCACAGCGTTTTTCGATAGAATGTAAGTTACAAAGAGAGAAAGAGAGTGAAAGAAAGAGACAGACTACAAGAGGGGGATAGCGGGAGAGAGAGTGAAAGACACTGTCTTTTGATACTGTCAAAGATACATGACATATAACTATTAACATGTGTGCGTGTGTGAGCGTTCAAATAAGAGTAAAATCTATTAACATGTGAGTGTGTGTATGTGCACATATGCGTGTGTGAGTTTGTATATGCGTCTGTATCTGTATACACGTGTATATATATATATATATATATATATATATATATCTATATATATATAGTAGAATAATCGAGTATCGAAAAATCGGCGCACGAGTTCACGATAAACAAAATTCGAGATGAGCGGCAGAGGGCTCTATAATTCAAATAAATCAGAGCTATAACTATCGTTAAAATACCGTCACACGTAGAATATGTCTACAATCAACCAAACAACCGAAAAATTGCGATATGGAAGATTCGGGACACTCAGATAAATTATCAATAAATCAATAAAACAAATGAATGTAAAAAGCATACCCGGACCCACTAGAGAGATGGTATATCTAGCTTCTTGGGTTTCTGTAAATCCTTATATATATATATATATATATTATTATTATTATTATATATATTTATATACATGTGTATATGTCGTCTGCTTCCCTTATGAGTTAGCGATCTCTTTCTCTTTCTCTTAGTCTTTCTCTTTTTAGATAGATACATAGATATGACGTGGCGCCTTCATAATATCTGTCTGTATGCCTGACTGTCTGCATTACGTCATTATGACGCGATCTGTGTGTGTGTGTATATATTCTTATGCCAGGGAACGTCTTCACGAACCAAAGTATCGTCTTCCTGTTTTCCAGATTGATTTTTTTTAGTTTAAGAAGATCCCGTTAAGGTTGAAAGCAGCGATTCTTTGCTTAAACATTAATATGTTATTTTAATATAGATATTCGTGTACAGATATTTTTGCATACACAGAAACAAAATATAAACAAACAAGGCCAAAGATTACATCAATTAGTCTTAGTGTATGTACTTCATACTGCTTTTAGGTAGAATATCCCGTTAAGGGTGAAAGCAGTGATTCTTTGCTTAAATTTTAGTCTGTTATTTTAATATATATATATATATAATTATATATTTATGGACAGATATTTTTGCATATACAATAACAAAATATAAACAAACGTATTTATTTCACGAGGTTCGATAAGGATAAATATATATCAAATATATAAGAACCCTATAGCAAATCCCGAGCAACGCCGGGCCATTCTGCTAGTCTATATATATAAAACAGAGGATGTGTGTCTGTTTCCCTAAAACTCGAGAAGTACCCAACCGTTTTTTTTCAAACTCTACACATGTAACCCGTATGGCCCCGGAAGTGTTTTGAGCAAAAAAAAATTTCAAATTATTCTGACCTAGGGATCGAATTAGTGAAGTGGCCAATGTCTGTACATAATGAGGGAGTGAGAGGGGAGAGAAAGAAACGGAGAGGCGAAGTGAAGAAGTGGCTCTCTACTCCTCCTCCTCCCCATTCGTCACAGCGTTTTTCGATAGAGGGGAGAAATGTGAACGAATTACAGAGAGAAAGAGAGTGAAAGAAACACAGACAGACGAAAAGAGGGGGATAGAGTGAGAGTGACAGACGCCGTCTTTTGAGAGTTGTATGCGTCAAAGATACATGACTATGGAATAACTATTGTGTGTACGTGCGTGCGTGTGCGTGAGTTTGTGTGTGTTTGCATGCGTGAGTGTGTATGTGTGCGTGAGTGATTATAAACTCTCTCACATGGTCTGATGGAATTACTCCTTTAGCATTTACATTACTCTATATAAACTATATTATTTTCATGGTAAAGGCTTTATCTCACATAAGATAAAAATCTCATAGATTTAATATTATTTATTTTTAGAACAAAACCTTAACCCTTTAGTTTTACTGTGAGTGAGTTATAAAGAGAAAGAGTGAGAGTGAAAGAAACAGACAGACTAAAAGAGGGGGATAGCGGGAGAGAGAGAGACGCTGGAAGAGGGGAAGGAAAGCTATATGTCTTGCTGTCTGCATTACGATACATATATATACACACACACAATGCAGACAGCCAGACATACAGACAGATATTATAAGGGGGCAACGTTATATCTATGTATCTATCTAAAAAGAAAGACTAAGAATTATAGAGAGAGATCGCTAAATCGCCTAATGCGGTCCCTAGGGCATTGAAAATTTGAAATATATTTTGCTCAAAACACTCACAGGACCATAAGTATTACATGTGTAAAGTTTGAAAACAATCGGTTGGGTGGTTTTCAAGTTTTAGTGAGCTGACAGACAGACATTCTCTGTTTTATATATATATATATATATATATATAATTATATATTCGTGTACAGATATTTTTGCATACACAATAACAAAATATAAATAAACGTATTTATTTCACGAGGCTAAATAAGGATAAATATATTACAAATATATAAGAACCCTAGAGCAAATCCTGAGTAACACCGGGCCATTCTGCTAGTAAAATATAAAGCTATGTTGGTATTTTTGTTGGTGATAATTTGACAAGTTCTGTACTACATAAAACTGCATTAGTTAGCTGTTTTTAAAGTACAAAACAGCATCACATTAAAAACTAGTTTTTACTCTAATACTGCAAATTGCCATAATTATCTCTCCACCAGAAAAGATACTATAACCATTTGAACTAACAAACTTATTATTACATATTTTCTGCTAAATGATGTTAAGACTTTATATATATATATATAATCACTCTATTACATTATATATATATATATATATATATGGCTTATTTACTTTGTGGGTAATTATATAATTTTTCATAATAAAATACATCCAGTACACTCTGTAAAGTTGTAGTGCTGGTACTGCAATAAAATACATATATTCACTTTATCAGCATATCTTAACCTTTTAGCATTCACATTATTTTATATATACTATTATATTTTCAAGGTAAAGGCTTTACCTCACATAATTATCTCATATAATATCGAATCTATGAGATTTTGAAAGTATTTATTTTGAGAACAATACCTTAACATCAGTTTGAGCGACCAGTTACAGCCAGTTTCAACAGAAAGTGGTAGAGAATTCTGGCCAGTTTGAACACTAAAGGGTTAAAGTGTATATTTATCTAAAAAAGGCTTCCATCATTATTTTATGTAAGAACCTTTGTTTTTCTAAATGTTACTGAAGTCGTGAGTATTTTGGAAATTATTAAAAAAATCAGTGCCTTTCATTAGAAATCTGGCAACAAAAGGGTTAAATAGAAGTTATGTCCCTCTTTTCCTGCAATATTGTACAGGGGATAATAAGGGTAAAAGACTAGCTCAACCCCCAAAAAGTCATCCTTGACAAATTTTGAAAGGAATGAACTGAGGGAGAAACTAGCTTTAAGAGGAATCCAAAGTGGTGTGTAAGAGAGAAGACTGTATTTGGTACAAGAATGTGATGTGCATGGATGGGGATCGCTGGGTGACAAGGTGCTAGGAAATCCCAGTGGAAGGGAGCTGCAGAGAGGAAGACCTGGGTGGAGGTGGTGGGAGCTGGTCTCAAATCTCTTGCACTCATATATGACGAAGGAATGCGATAAGTGGAGACCGGTCCAACCCATGCAAGCATGGAAAAACGGATATAAATACGATGATGAGGTCAATAAGTGTTAAAGAGATTTAAGGGGTGGCCTCCACTCCTAGAAGGTCAATTTGACAAACATTTGTAATGTTATATTGTGGATTAGTCAGAAGGTAGACCCCAACAAAACAAAAGATCTACTTCAATTGTACAGTGTCCTGCTGTGATATCATGTTTGAAAGTAGAACTACTTCATTGAAGAAGTGTTACTTCTTTCTCTCACTCTCTCTCTATTTTTTTCTCTCTCTCTCTATATATATATATATCTCTTTCTTTCTCTCTCTCTCTCTTCCTCTCTCTCTCTCTCTCTCTCTCCCTCTCTCTCTCTTTCTCTCTCTCTCTCTCTCTCTATAATGCACCACACGTATGGCTGTGGTTAAGTTCACTTCACATCCACATGATTCTGGGTTCAGTGCCACTGTAGTGTCTTCTACTCTAGCCCCTGTTGTATGACTGATACCATTTGTCACAAGACCTTATTGTATGACTTGTACCAACTGTCACAAGAGGCCCATGTATGTACATATTTCTATCAACAGACATTCTCATTTTTTCTTGTAACTCCTTGGGAGTTGTAAGGGGTGACATATTGGCATACAGTGTATCTAGGTAATTCTTTAAACCTGGTGGAGTCCATCTCCTCTCGGGGTGACATATTGACATACAGTGTATCTAGGTAATTCTTTAAACCTGGTGGAGTCCATCTCCTCTCGGGGTGACATATTGACATACAGTGTATCTAGGTAATTCTTTAAACCTGGTGGAGTCCATCTCCTCTCCAGGTCTGAATACAATAGATTTCTTCCAGAGAAGGATACAGAGAGTGAGAAAGAGATATAGAGGAAGAATCAACCCCAGTACTTGACTGGTACTTTTTTATCGACCTCAAATGGATGAAAGGCAAAGTTTATGCTGGCAGGAATTGAACTGAGATAGCAGAGAGCCAAAACAAATACCACAAGGTATTCTATCTAATGTTCTAACGACTCTAATTTACCACCTTCCGACTGACATTAGAAATGTGTTTAAAAAGAAATTTGAAAATAATCAAGAATTTGGAAGGACCTCGTAATGTAATTAAACTTTCCCATTATTAAGCTTGTGTTTGGAACTTAACAAAGGTTCTTACATAAAAGGCAGTGAATTGGCAGAGTTGTTAAGTCATTGGATTAACTCCTTAATGATTTTTTTAATTCACCAGCTAATGGACTGGTGCTTTACTTAACACAAAACAGTTCAAGTCCAAGTTGATCTAACCAGGACTTGAACTCACAGTACAGCAAACCTTAACAAATACTGAAGTATGTAATATGACTGTTTAATGACTCTGCACATTTACCAGTTCTACTTCCTCGTCAATTTATAACTGTTTACTTTATCAAAACTTGTGTTCCTACTTATCAACTTCATATCAACTTCAAATGTACTCAGATGACCATAATTATTTTTACAGAATGGTCCTAAGCCAAACCTTAAACAGTAGATTTACAAGATACAACAAAGTTCCTTTTGATGGAAATCATTTTTCGGGCTTCCCAAGAAAAAGATATATTTCACTTAAAATGATTGCCTTTTTTTTTTTTCTTAAGTTATCTGAAATCTCTCTCTCTCTCTTTCTCTTTCTCTTTCTCTCTCTCTCTCTCTCTCTTTCTCTCTCTTTCTCTCTCTCTCTATGTAGTTGACAGCAGAGAGAAAAGAGTACTTAATACTGAAGTAGAGTTTAAAAATTCATTTGATAAAGGCTAAATAGTGAGACTTGCTACTCTGGAGTTTCAGGCGAAACTCCAGAGTAACAAGACTCACTATTTAACCATAATAAAATGAATATATATATATATATCAAACACAGATTACAAAACCAATATGGATAATTGTGCAGTCTGATGTAGTTGTTTAAAAATGCTTTATTTATAAAGCTGTGATTCATATTTCTATGGCATTCATGGCTACATGATGGTTTGATCACACAACCAGTCTCACTACATCATCAGACAACATTTTGTGTGATAAGGTTATATTTCCGAGGCAATCCAGGCTAAAGACGGGAACAGACAAATATAATGTTTTCATTGCCTATGTCTGTTTCCCTGTGAACTTTAGTTTCACTCGACAGTTGTGTGCAGGTGTGGAATTCATTGACCATCTGCCCACCTTCCACTCTCAGTGAGAACCATTGAGACATGCCCGTCTGACAACCAAACTTACCTTCCTCCACAGTTGGTAGCCTGGATTACCTCATCAACGTAACCTTA
>OZ024742.1:415000-416035 GCA_964016885.1 Eledone cirrhosa | reverse complement strand
CCACCAGATTACTGCACGTGGAACTCTGTCAAAGGCTTTCTCAAGGTCGACAAATGCCAAGTAGAGTGGCTTACTTTTAGCTAGGTACTTTTCCTGTAATTGCCTCACAAGGAAGAAGGCATCAGTGGTGCCTTTCCCTGGTACAAACCCAAATTGCATCTCGTCTATATTCACCCGGTCCCTAATCAGCTGTGCTATAACTCTTTCTGTTACTTTCATGACCTGGTCCATCAACTTTATACCTCTATAGTTTCCTCTATTTAGTGCATCGCCTTTACCTTTGTAGCAGTTGACAATGATGCTACTGCACCAATCTTTTGGTATGGCCCCCTCTAGTATTACCTGGTTGACGATACGTGTGGTTATAGTGTGACCTACAGACCCAGATGCCTTCAGCATCTCGGCAGCTATACCCGATGGACCGGTTGCCTTCCCTATCTTCATATCTCTGATTGCCTTACTTACTACGCTGCCGCTGACTTGTACTGCTGGTCCCTCTATAGGGTCTACGTGGGGTAGGGTCTCTTCTTCCCATGCATTCTCCTCATTTAGTAATCTATCATAATGACTCTTCCATGCATCTTTCTTCTCAGCACTTGTGAGGGCAAGCTCACCTTTATCATTCCGGATACACTTCTCTCCAATGACATCACAACTATCTCTGACACACTGCCTCGCAATCTTGAATACCTCCTGTTTCTGGTCCTCACGTTGTAAAACATGCTTGAATTTTCTATCCTCTGCTTCCCTCCTAGCTAAGTATACTTGTCGCCTAGCTTCCCTCTTGGTCTCTATGTAATGTACCCTGCTCCCCCCGTTCTTCCATTCTTTCCATGCCTGTCTCTTGGCCTTGACTGCTTCATCTACCTTATTGTTCCACCACCAAGTCACTCTCCTCCTGCTTGAGGTCTTACTCCAGCCACAAACCTCATCCATCGCCTCTAGTAAGTTATTTTTTAGGAACTCCCAGTTCTCTTCTACGTTAAATGTCTCTATCTGTTCTTCTTTACTGTCGTAGGCGTTGAGTAAAATATC
>OZ024742.1:327500-397500 GCA_964016885.1 Eledone cirrhosa | reverse complement strand
GCACCCGAGCATAAAGTGAAAGGGGCACCGAACGGGCGACTGCGCATTAACACACATAAGAGCGGTCACCTAGATGGAACCACCTGTAGCAAAAGTACATTTTACGTCCGCTTTTCCCTGCTTGCAAGGGTGGAACGGGTCTTATTCAGCACAGCATCTCACCACTTGTCACGGTCCTTCGTCATCTCCACCGTGAGCTTCAATGATCTGAGGTCTGTTCTTACCACCTCCACCCATGTTTTTTGTGGTCTACCTCTACCACGTCTTCCTTCAACTGGCATTTCCTGGCACTTCTTCACCCATCAGTCATCCTCCATGCGCATCACATGTTCATACCACCTCAGTCTCCTCTCCCGTACACTGCTGGGTCATTCACGCACATTTACACTGCACATCCAACGGAGCATGCTTGCCTCATTTCTCTCCAGCCATCGCATATCCTCTGCAGTTGCTGCCCATGTCTCACTACCATGCAGCATCACGCTCCTCACACAGGCATCATACAACTGGCCTTTCGTACGCAGGGAGAAACCCTTCTTCGTCAACAGAGTAAGCAGCTCCCTAAACTTCTTCCAACCCGTCCTTATTCTAGATACTATGGCCTCGGAACACCCTCCTCCCATGCTAATCTGATCTCCTAGGTACTGGAAGCTATCCACCACTTCTATAGCGCCCTCCTGCATTTGAAAAATGTGTCTATCAATGCGACTTCTACTGTCTAATTTCCCTGTACATCTACTGTATACATATTTCTCCCTACCTATTAGTTTGCCTGCTATCCCGCTACATCTCTTGTGTACCCAGGATCTGTATTGTGTGCATTTTATAGAATTTATGCCAGTTCCTTTTCTGCATATCGAACATGGCCATTTCCCTGACGGAATCAGGGTTTTGTCCTCTTTTCTACTCATCAACACTTTTGTCTTAGCTAGGTTCACTCTCAGTCCTCTTGCTTCCAACTGCTGTTTCCATAGCCAGAATATATTTTCTAGCTCCTCTACTGATTCTGCTGTAAGAACCAGATAGAGAAGTTCCCATGGACAGCCAGTCTTAAACTCCTCCGTTATGGCTTGGAGGACTATAATGAACAAGAGTGGGCTGAGGACCGAACCCTGATGTACTCCTACTTGTATCTGGAATTCCTCACTAAACTCCATTCCTACCCTGACTTTACTGAGAGTACCTCTGTACAAAGTTTGCACTGTCCTCACAAGCCATTCCTCAACACCTAGCTTCCTTAGGGACCACCAGATGACAGATCGGGGTACCCTATCAAAGGCCTTCTCTAGGTCAACAAAGGCTAAGTATAGTGGCTCATTTTTCTGTAAGAATTGCAATTGTCTCACCAAGAAGAGGGCATTTGTTGTACTCTTCCCAGGCACAAAACCAAACTGCATCTCATCTAGTTTGACCCTTTCTCTAATTAGTTGTGCTAATATCCTTTCTGCCACTTTCATAACCTGATCTAGCAGTTTTATACCCCTATAATTGCTCCTCTCCAGAGCATCCCCTTTACCTTTGTAGCAATTTATGAGAATACTGCTGCACCAGTCTTTGGGTATGACACCACCATATATAGCCTGATTGATGATGCGTGCAACCAGTTTAGTGCCTACGTCCCCTGATGCCTTCAGCATCTCAGCAACTATTCCCGATGGTCCAGCATCCTTACCAATTTTCATTTCCCTAATCGCCTCTTGGACCCTATATTCATCAATCTCAATAGCTGGTCCCTTTGTCGGATCTACCAAGGGTAATTTCTCTCACTCCCATTCGTTCTCCTCATTCATCAGTCTCTCATAATGACATTTCCAGGCCTCCTTTTTCTGGTCATTCGTGACACTAAGTACACCGGCATCATGCCGGACACATTTATCTCCAACAACATCTTGATTTGCATTGACACACAGCCTTGCAATGTGGAACACCGCACGCCTCTGATCTTCCCGTCGCAGAACATTGGCAAACCTCCTACTCTCCACCTTCCTGCGTGCTAAGTACACCTGACGTCTAGCTTCTCTCTTAGTGGCTGTATATTCTTCCCTACTCCCACCCTTTTTCCAAGCCTTCCATGCTAGTCTTTTGTCTCTAATGGCCTTATCTACTGTGCTGTTCCACCACCAGGTCACTCTCTGTCTGGTTGGAGCTCTGCTATATATATATATATATCAGGATGATATATATATATATGATATGATATATATATATGATATATATATGATATGATATATATATATATCAGGATGATATATATATATATGTATGTATACATATATATATGTATACATATATATATATATATGTATACATATATATATATATGTATACCCGACCTCCCATGGGTACAAGCTGAAGCATATAGACAATATGCCCCCACACCCCCCACTGCAAGGTGGTCGTGGAGGTGCCACGGCAAAAAGGCACCCAGCCCACACTGTAAAGTGGACGTGTAGGCGCCACGAAAAAGCACCCAGCACTCACTGTAAATGAGGTTGGTGTTAGGAAGGGCATCCAGCTGTAGAAATCAAGCCAAATCAGTTCCTGTATGAGCAAGGCATGGTCAGCCGACCAGACACTGCCCACAACAGGACAACCCGTCTAACCCATGCTAGCGTGGAAGAACAGACATAAAACGGTGATGATGATGATGATATATATATGCATACATGCGTGGGAGTGTCTTATATGGTAGAATTGTAAAACAAATTTCATGTTGTAGGTAATTTGCTGTCATTGCGTGGCAGTGATAATGTCTGAGATAGCAATGACAGACGCAGCCAACTCTGTTAGACTCTCATTAATATGTCGAATGTCTCTCTTGTTTGAAACTAAATTTATTGATATTGACAGCTCAAAATATCATTTACATAGAGTACGACAAATTAACTGAGCAATAATAATGGTCATATTCAGATTTTGATAAATTCTTGTAGAAAACTGGCAATATCTCAATGGAACAATGTGAAAGAATTAAGTTGAAGTTCTTTGACTATAGTCTTTGTGACGGTGTATGACCTAGTGGTTAGGGTGATAGACTTAGTCATATGGTTGAGGGTTCAATATCTGGACCTGGTTCCATATTGTGGCCTAGTGGTTAGGGTAATCTAATACCACCACCTCGCAAATATTTTGGACACCATGGCCCACTCAAGTAGGGAGTTATTGTTTACGGAGTCATATCCGAGATTTCTTGGAGGAATTTGTTCAAAGTCGTTTAGAATTTTATGGGATCTGTTTCTGTTTTAATGTGTTTTGGTGTAATGTTAGAGTGGGGCTAGTTGAGGTGAAATAATTGTTATAATGTTACAAGATGAGAGTTTGATTATTATATAAACAAATTTCTTCTTTTTATCTTTTCACAGGTGTGATCTCCCACTAACCTCAGGTACGTCTTTATCATATGTATGTTATATATATGACCAACATTGGCATGAGGAAATAGATGTGACTGTGTGTGTGATGTGTATATATTGTATATGTTGTTTTATATATGACAACATTGACACGAGGAAATAGATATGACGGCATGTGTGTAAATATGAATGTATGTGTCTCTATCTGGGAGGGTGTATTTAAGAAGGTATGCATACATGTAAGAGTGTGTATGCATGTGTATATGTGTATATATATGTGTGTGTGTGTGTGTGTGTGTGTGTTTGTATATATATATAGGCTGGACACTTTCTTGTTCACAAGTGTTTTTAGGCCTCATATCATGTTACCTTATTTTATCTGATAGGAACACAATTTTTGTCCCAGGATGATGTTGTTTTCGAAATGCGCATAATAAAATATATGGAACTTTTTAAACCAACTTTTAATTTCTTCTTTCCTTTTATATATATATATGTGTGTGTAAGGCAAACAGGAATAACAAAGCAAACGACAGTACAATGAAGAAACACACACACACACACACATCATGTAGGAATGACTTCTAAAAGATTAGAACTGTTTCTTTAAGAAAACCATTCTTAATAATATATATGATGAGCCTCTGTAGTTTCTGCCCACCAAATTCCACTCACTTGGCATATATCAATGTGAGGCTATAGAAGACACTTGCCAAAGGTGCTGTTGGACTTAACACAGAACCATGAGGTTGTGAGGTGAACACCTTAACCACACAGGCATACCTACACCTATGTTGTAAAGTGAACTGTTAATCACACAGCCTTACCTATACCTATGTTGTAAAGTGAAGTCCTTAACCACACAACCATACCTACACCTATGTTGTAAAGTGAACTGTTAACCACACAGCCATACCTACACCTATGTTGTGAAGTGAACTCCTTAACCTCACAGCCATACCTACACCTATGTTGTGAAGTGAACTCCTTAACCTCACAGCCATACCTACACCTATGTTGTGAAGTGAACTCCTTCACCACACAGCCATACCTACACCTATGTTGTGAAGTGACCTGTTAACCTCACAACCATACCTACACCTATGTTGTGAAGTGAACTGTTAACCTCACAACCATACCTACACCTATGTTATGAAGTGAACTGTTAACCACACAGCCATACCTACACCTATGTTGTGAAGTGAACACCTTAACCTCACAACCATACCTACACCTATGTTGTAAAGTGAACTGTTAACCTCACAACCATACCTACACCTATGTTGTGAAGTGACCTGTTAACCTCACAGCCATACCTACACCTATGTTGTGAAGTGAACACCTTAACCTCACAACCATACCTACACCTATGTTGTGAAGTGAACTGTTAACCACACAGCCATACCTACACCTATGTTGTGAAGTGAACTCCTTAACCTCACAACCATACCTACACCTATGTTGTGAAGTGAACTGTTAACCACACAGCCATAACTACACCTATGTTGTGAAGTGAACTCCTTAACCACAGCCATACCTACACCTATGTTGTGAAGTGAACTCCTTAACCACACAGCCATACCTACACCTATGTTGTGAAGTGAACTCCTTCACCACACAGCCATACCTACACCTATGTTGTGAAGTGACCTGTTAACCTCACAGCCATACCTACACCTATGTTGTGAAGTGAACACCTTAACCTCACAACCATACCTACACCTATGTTGTGAAGTGAACTGTTAACCACACAGCCATACCTACACCTATGTTGTGAAGTGAACTCCTTAACCTCACAACCATACCTACACCTATGTTGTGAAGTGAACTGTTAACCACACAGCCATAACTACACCTATGTTGTGAAGTGAACTCCTTAACCACAGCCATACCTACACCTATGTTGTGAAGTGAACTCCTTAACCACACAGCCATACCTACACCTATGTTGTGAAGTGAACTCCTTAACCTCACAACCATACCTACACCTATGTTGTGAAGTGAACTGTTAACCACACAGCCATACCTACACCTATGTTGTGAAGTGAACTGTTAACCACACAACCATACCTACACCTATGTTGTGAAGTGAACACCTTAACCTCACAGCCATACCTACACCTATGTTGTGAAGTGAACTGTTAACCTCACAGCCATACCTACACCTATGTTGTGAAGTGAACTGTTAACCACGCAGCCATACCTACACCTATGTTGTGAAGTGAACTGTTAACCACACAGCCATACCTACACCTATGTTGTGAAGTGAACTGTTAACCACACAGCCATACCTGCACCTATGTTGTGAAGTGAACACCTTAACCACACAGCCATACCTACACCTATGTTGTGAAGTGAACTCCTTAACCTCACAACCATACCTACACCTATGTTGTGAAGTGAACTCCTTAACCTCACAACCATACCTACACCTATGTGAAGTGAACTCCTTAACCTCACAGCCATACCTACACCTATGTTGTGAAGTAAACTGTTAACCACACAGCCATCCCTACACCTATGTTGTAAAGTGAACTGTTAACCTCACAGCCATACCTACACCTATGTTGTGAAGTGAACACCTTAACCTCACAGCCATACCTACACCTATGTTGTGAAGTGAACTGTTAACCACACAGCCATACCTACACCTATGTTGTGAAGTGAACTGTTAACCACACAGCCATACCTACACCTATGTTGTGAAGTGAACTTTTAACCACACAGCCATACCTGCACCTATGTTGTGAAGTGAACACCTTAACCACACAGCCATACCTACACCTATGTTGTGAAGTGAACTCCTTAACCTCACAACCATACCTACACCTATGTTGTGAAGTGAACTCCTTAACCTCACAACCATACCTACACCTATGTTGTGAAGTGAACTCCTTAACCTCACAACCATACCTACACCTATGTTGTGAAGTGAACTCCTTAACCTCACAACCATACCTACACCTATGTTGTGAAGTGAACTCCTTAACCTCACAGCCATACCTACACCTATGTTGTGAAGTAAACTGTTAACCACACAGCCATACCTACACCTATGTTGTAAAGTGAACTGTTAACCTCACAGCCATACCTACACCTATGTTGTGAAGTGAACACCTTAACCTCACAGCCATACCTACACCTATGTTGTGAAGTGAACTGTTAACCTCACAACCATACCTACACCTATGTTGTGAAGTGAACTGTTAACCACACAGCCATACCTACACCTATGTTGTGAAGTAAACTGTTAACCACACAGCCATACCTACACCTATGTTGTGAAGTGAACTGTTATCCACACAGCCATACCTACACCTATGTTGTGAAGTGAACTGTTAACCACACAACCATACCTACACCTATGTTGTGAAGTGAACTGTTAACCACACAGCCATAACTACACCTATGTTGTGAAGTGAACTCCTTAACCACAGCCATACCTACACCTATGTTGTGAAGTGAACTCCTTAATCTCACAACCATACCTACACCTATGTTGTGAAGTGAACTGTTAACCACACAGCCATAACTACACCTATGTTGTGAAGTGAACTCCTTAACCACAGCCATACCTACACCTATGTTGTGAAGTGAACTCCTTAACCACACAGCCATACCTACACCTATGTTGTGAAGTGAACTCCTTAACCTCACAACCATACCTACACCTATGTTGTGAAGTGAACTGTTAACCACACAGCCATACCTACACCTATGTTGTGAAGTGAACTGTTAACCACACAACCATACCTACACCTATGTTGTGAAGTGAACACCTTAACCTCACAGCCATACCTACACCTATGTTGTGAAGTGAACTGTTAACCTCACAGCCATACCTACACCTATGTTGTGAAGTGAACTGTTAACCACGCAGCCATACCTACACCTATGTTGTGAAGTGAACTGTTAACCACACAGCCATACCTACACCTATGTTGTGAAGTGAACTGTTAACCACACAGCCATACCTGCACCTATGTTGTGAAGTGAACACCTTAACCACACAGCCATACCTACACCTATGTTGTGAAGTGAACTCCTTAACCTCACAACCATACCTACACCTATGTTGTGAAGTGAACTCCTTAACCTCACAACCATACCTACACCTATGTGAAGTGAACTCCTTAACCTCACAGCCATACCTACACCTATGTTGTGAAGTAAACTGTTAACCACACAGCCATCCCTACACCTATGTTGTAAAGTGAACTGTTAACCTCACAGCCATACCTACACCTATGTTGTGAAGTGAACACCTTAACCTCACAGCCATACCTACACCTATGTTGTGAAGTGAACTGTTAACCACACAGCTATACCTACACCTATGTTGTGAAGTGAACTGTTAACCACACAGCCATACCTACACCTATGTTGTGAAGTGAACTTTTAACCACACAGCCATACCTGCACCTATGTTGTGAAGTGAACACCTTAACCACACAGCCATACCTACACCTATGTTGTGAAGTGAACTCCTTAACCTCACAACCATACCTACACCTATGTTGTGAAGTGAACTCCTTAACCTCACAACCATACCTACACCTATGTTGTGAAGTGAACTCCTTAACCTCACAACCATACCTACACCTATGTTGTGAAGTGAACTCCTTAACCTCACAACCATACCTACACCTATGTTGTGAAGTGAACTCCTTAACCTCACAGCCATACCTACACCTATGTTGTGAAGTAAACTGTTAACCACACAGCCATACCTACACCTATGTTGTAAAGTGAACTGTTAACCTCACAGCCATACCTACACCTATGTTGTGAAGTGAACACCTTAACCTCACAGCCATACCTACACCTATGTTGTGAAGTGAACTGTTAACCTCACAACCATACCTACACCTATGTTGTGAAGTGAACTGTTAACCACACAGCCATACCTACACCTATGTTGTGAAGTAAACTGTTAACCACACAGCCATACCTACACCTATGTTGTGAAGTGAACTGTTATCCACACAGCCATACCTACACCTATGTTGTGAAGTGAACTGTTAACCACACAACCATACCTACACCTATGTTGTGAAGTGAACTGTTAACCTCACAACCATACCTACACCTATGTTGTGAAGTGAACTCCTTAACCTCACAGCCATACCTACACCTATGTTGTGAAGTGAACTGTTAACCACACAGCCATACCTACACCTATGTTGTGAGGTGAACTGTTAACCACACAGCCTTATATACACCTATGTTGTGAAGTGAACTGTTAACCACACAGCCATTCCTACACCTATGTTGTGAAGTGAACTGTTAACCTCACAGCCATACCTACACCTATGTTGTGAAGTGAACACCTTAACCACACAGCCATTCCTACACCTATGTTGTGAAGTGAACTGTTAACCTCACAGCCATACCTACACCTATGTTGTGAAGTGAACACCTTAACCACACAGCCATACCTACACCTATGTTGTGAAGTGAACTGTTAACCACACAGCCATACCTGCACCTAACTTTTCTTTTCATGGTCAAATTATATTTGTTCATCCTTGACGAAGATGTACTACAAAGTTTAATAGTAAATGGTTTAAAAAGAAATAAGGATGTAAAAATGAATAATAATAATAAAAGAATGTTTATGGAGTAGAAAAGGATGAATTTGTTAAGTAGCATAACAAATATTGGAGTAGAAATAATTCTAAATTTAACATTTAATTGACTGTCTGTACTTTAGATGTTTGAGTAGGTTTTTGTTGATGTTTACTACATCTAAATTCTGGTGGAATGAAGAATTTAGTCTTCTCTATGTATGATTGTCAGCATCAGCGTTTTATACCTTCTTTCCACGTTGGCGTGAACTGGAGAGGATCATTGCAGTCCAAGTCATTTCTTATTTGGATTTATTGCCTACCTACATGAGTTGAAGGACAGCATCTCACATGCATTGGATGTCCTTCATAAAACCAACCACTTTACAGAGTGAACTGGGAGCATTTTGTTGTTGCACCATCACAAGAGAGGTTGTCATGCTATAGACGTGGCCAAACATCCCTTTCTACCCTATCTTGTCTCTGTTTGATTGTGAATGTATGTATATATTTATTTACTTGTATAATATTTCATTTTATATATATATATCCAGGGAGTGTAACTTAGAGTTACTGTAGGTTCACCTGGGTGAGCACTCGATGATATATATATATATATATATATTATATTTATTTCTAGACAAGGTATTTAAAATTTTTTGACCCCAACCTGCCTGAAACCTAAACACTACCCCTAGTTCTATGTTACACAACTGTTTGTTTCAAAATGTTTATTTTTATCTGAAAACCTTTCATGATAATGTAAGATACCTCAGGTATATTTCTACCTATATTTCTAAATCTCTCCAAATTCGGATTTTCAATTTTTCCAAATTATTTGAAAAATCGCAAGTTACTTTGATTGCTTGTTTTTTTCTTTTCTTTTTTTCTTTTTTTTTCTTTTTCTTTTTTTGTTATTTTTCTTTGTTTAAAGTTTTACTTGAAAATATACATATAGCAACCATGAATTAATGAAGTTCTCTCTAAGCTCCCGGCATGCACACAGGTATGCAGATACACACGGATACACACACGCAGATACACACGGATACACACACACACACAGGTATGCAGATACACACGGATACACACACACACACACAGGTATGCAGATACACACGGATACACACACACAGATACACACGGATACACACACACACACAGGTACGCAGATACACACGGATACACACACACGCACACAGGTATGCAGATACACACGGATACACACACACACACGCAGATACACACGGATACACACACACACACAGGTACGCAGATACACACGGATACACACACACGCACACAGGTATGCAGATACACGGATACACACACACACACACACGCAGATACACACGGATACACACACACACACAGGTACGCAGATACACACGGATACACACACACACACACACACACAGGTACGCAGATACACACGGATACACACACACACACACAGATACAGACACACACACACACACACACGGATACACACACAGGTACACAGATACACACGGATACACACACACACACACACACAGGTACGCAGATACACACGGATACACACACACACACACACAGATACACACACACACACAGGTACGCAGATACACACGGATACACACACACAGGTACGCAGATACACACGGATACACACACACAGGTACGCAGATACACACAGACACACACACACAGACACACACACACAGATACACAGGTACGCAGATACACAGGTACGCAGATACACATGGATACACACACACAGGTACGCAGATACACACAGATACAGACACACACACAGATACACACATATACACACACACACACAGACAGACACACACACACACACACATTACTAGAAGTTTGTCAAGTTGACAGTAATTTAGTTGTAAGACTTGTAACGTCACCTCAGAGGTTTTTCTATTATTTCCACAGAAATACTAAAAACTGTGAAACTGAATTGAAACAAGTTTTCCATAAATTCAGCCCAAATCCTCTTATAATAGATTTGTAACTGAAAACGTCTGTAAACCCTGTACTTGAAGGCTTATAGCTTGTTATATAGTCCTCCCCACTTGTTCTACAGTAGTTATAACTGTTGTTGTTGTAGTGGCTGTTGTTGTTGTTGCTGTTGTAGTGGTTGTTGCTGTTGTTATTGTTGTTGTAGTTGTAGTGGCTGTTGTTGTAGTGGTTGTTGTTGTAGTGGTTATTGTAGTGGTTGTTGTTGTAGTGGCTGTTGTAGTTGTAGTTGCTGTTGTTGTAGTTGCTGTTGTTGTTATTGTAGTGGTTGTTTTGATGTAGTTGTTACTCTGGATTTTCTTCTGCATCATGGCACCTCACTTCTCACTAATTGTATGTGTGTGTGTATGTATATATGTGTGTGTATATATATATATATATGTGTGTGTATATATTGAAGTCATTAGACTGTGCCCACCTCATTACACTACCATGGAGATTTAGTTGAACCTATCAACCCCAATACATGCCTGCTACTTATTTCATTAATCTCTGTCAAACTGCTAAATTACAAGACAAACACCAATGGAAGTTAAGACAGAACATGTACATATTTACACACGCACGCACGCACGCACGCACGCACGCACGCACGCACGCACGCACGCACGCACGCACGCACGCACGCACGCACGCACGCACGCACGCACGCACGCACGCACGCACGCACGCACGCACGCACGCACGCACGCACGCACGCACGCACGCACGCACGCACGCACGCACGCACGCACGCACGCACGCACGCACGCACGCACGCACGCACACACACACACACACACACACACACACACACACACACACACACACACACACACACACACACACACACACACACACACACACACACACACACACACTCTCTCTCTCTCTACCAAATTTCCCCTCCAGCCTTATGTTTGTGAAACTTAACACCTTAACCATGAGTCCATGCATTGTCACCAATGTGTGATAAGTTTAGTGGTATCCTCCTCCTCATCATCACACCACGATCACCATTTTTATGCCAATTTCTCTATGCTCGTATAGGTTAGATGGGATTTTTGAGGCAATGTCTTCGAGCTGGATGCTCTTCCTGACACCAACCCTTTTAGTTGCTTCTTAAGATATGCAATGATATGATATATCTATTCTAAACTGTATACACACGGACACATTCGGTGTGGGATTGGTTTATTGGTGTGCTATATCAGTTCATTAGTTGGTGTGTGTGTATATATCATCATCATCATCATCATCATTTTACGTCCGCTTTTCCCTGCTTGCAAGGGTGGGACGGGAACTGATTCTGGCTTGATTTCTACAGCTGGATGCCCTTCCTAACACCAACCTCATTTACAGTGAGTGCTGGGTGCTTTTTTGCCGTAGCACCTCCACGACCACTTTGCAGTGGAATTATATGGACCCCAGTCCCTATCATCTCATTTCTACAGCTGAGTACACTGGAGCAATGTGAAATAAAGTGTCTTGCTCAAGAAAACAACACATCACCCGGTCTGAGAATTGAACTCACAACCTTTCGATTGCAAGGCCAATGCTCTAACCACTAAGCCATGTGTATATATATCATCATCATCATCACCGTTTTACGTCCGTTCTTCCACGCTAGCATGGGTTAGACGGGTTGTCCTGTTGTGGGCAGTGTCTGGTCGGCTGACCATGCCTTGCTCATACAGGAACTGATCTGGCTTGATTTCTACAGCTGGATGCCCTTCCTAACACCAACCTCATTTACAGTGAGTGCTGGGTGCTTTTTCGTGGCGCCTACACGTCCACTTTACAGTGTGGGCTGGGTGCTTTTTTGCCGTGGCACCTCCACGACCACCTTGCGGTGGGGGGGGGGCATATTGTTTATATGCTTCATCATGTACCCATGGGAGGTCGGGTACCCTGTATTACTGCGTGACGCCAGAAGTCACGGTCGTGTGTCATTGTCTTTGAGAGGTGTAGTTGGGTAAGGTCGGCTTTTATCACCTCATCCCAAGTCATCTTGGGTCTCCCCACTCCGCGGTTTCCATCAGCTTCTAGTGCTCTGCACCTTTTTATGCAGCTGTCATCCTTCATACGCATCACATGTCCATACCAGCGTAACCGCCTCTCCTGCACGCAGCATTTGATTCCTCTTATGCTCAGTCTCTCTCTCAATTCCTTTATGCTTTGTCGTTCACGTATATTACTGTTACACATCCATCGGAGCATGCAGGCTTCGTTTCTCTCTAATCTACGTAAGTCTTCCACCTTCAGCGCCCAGGTCTCACTACCATGCAACATCGCTGTTCGGATACACGCATCATACAGTCTGCCTTTCATTCTGAGGGAGAAGCCTTTTGCAGCTAGCAGTGGTAGTAGTTCCCTAAACTTCTTCCATCCCGTTCTTACCCTAGTTATTGTACTTTCTGAGCACCCACCTCCGTTGCTAATTCGGTCACCTAGGTAGCAGAAGCTGTCTACTGTTTCTACAGGGCCCTCCCAGAGATTGGTGGTACTTGTTTCCTGTGGCTGTTTGCTTGCTGTTTCAGCACAGCTGCTGCATGTGAATCCTACATTCTTAATTAAGCTTCCTGAGATCCCGCTACATCTCTTGTGTACCCATTGTTTGCATTTGGGGCAGAGAATGGAGTTCCTACCTACACCTTTCCTACATACTGAGCAAGGCCATTTCCCTGAGGGGATCTGGGTTCTGTTTTCTCGTCTACTTACAAGGACCTTAGTCTTTGTCATGTTGACTTTGAGGCCCTTTCTCTCTAGTCCCTGCTTCCAGGTTTGGAATTTATTCTCTAGTTCTACCATAGATTCAGCTATGAGTGCGAGGTCATCAGCATACAGGAGTTCCCATGGGCATCCGGTCTTAAACTCCTCCGTTATTGCCTGCAGGACTATGATGAACAGGAGAGGGCTAAGAACAGAGCCCTGGTGGACCCCAACCTGTACGCTAAATTCCTCGCTATACTCATTGCTAATCCTAACTTTGCTGACTGCTCCCCTATACATGGCTTGTACCGCTTTCACAAGCCATTCATCTACTCCTAGTTTTCTAAGAGCCCACCAGATTACTGCACGTGGAACTCTGTCAAAGGCTTTCTCAAGGTCGACAAATGCCAAGTAGAGTGGCTTACTTTTAGCTAGGTACTTTTCCTGTAATTGTCTCACAAGGAAGAAGGTATCAGTGGTGCCTCTCCCTGGTACAAACCCAAATTGCATCTCGTCTATATTCACCCGGTCCCTAATCAGCTGTGCTATAACTCTTTCTGTTACTTTCATGACCTGGTCCATCAACTTTATACCTCTATAGTTTCCTCTATCTAGTGCATCGCCTTTACCTTTGTAGCAGTTGACAATGATGCTACTGCACCAATCTTTTGGTATGGCCCCTTCTAGTACTACCTGGTTAACGATACGTGTGGTTATAGTGTGACCTACAGACCCAGATGCCTTCAGCATCTCGGCAGCTATACCCGATGGACCGGTTGCCTTCCCCATCTTCATATCTCTGATTGCCTTACTTACTACGCTGCCGCTGACTTGTACTGCTGGTCCCTCTATAGGGTCTACATGGGGTAGGGTCTCTTCTTCCCATGCATTCTCCTCATTTAGTAATCTATCATAATGACTCTTCCATGCATCTTTCTTCTCAGCACTTGTGAGGGCAAGCTCACCTTTATCATTCCGGATACACTTCTCTCCAATGACATCACAACTATCTCTGACACACTGCCTCGCAATCTTGAATACCTCCTGTTTCTGGTCCTCACGTTGTAAAACATGCTTGAATTTTCTATCCTCTGCTTCCCTCCTAGCTAAGTATACTTGTCGCCTAGCTTCCCTCTTGGTCTCTATGTAATGTACCCTGCTCCCCCCGTTCTTCCATTCTTTCCATGCCTGTCTCTTGGCCTTGACTGCTTCATCTACTTTATTGTTCCACCACCAAGTCACTCCCCTCCTGCTTGAGGTCTTTCTCCAGCCACAAACCTCATCCGTCGCCTCTAGTAAGTTATTTTTTAGGAACTCCCAGTTCTCTTCTACGTTAAATGTCTCTATCTGTTCTTCTTTACTGTCGTAGGCGTTGAGTAAAATATCTTTAAATCTGTTACTGGTTGAGGGGACTTTCAGCTTCCAGATCTTTCTTCTCCAGGTTGGCCTCTGTTTCAGGGCTCGTCTAGTTCTGACCGTGAGGTCGCTGACAACTAAGCTATGTTGGGATGTACATTCCTCACTAGGGAAGGCTTTTGTGTTTACGACCGTCCATCTGTCACGTCCTCTGATGAGGATAAAATCTAACTGACTAGAGTGCTCCCCTGATCTATAGGTGATCAGGTGGTTGTCGGGTTTTTTAAAGTTTGTGTTACTTTATATATATATATATATAACGAAGGAAATGTGGTAAGGAACCAGGTGGACCATAACGCTCCAAAGTACTCAATACTTGGGGTAGTAGAGTGGGTAATAGGAACCAGTAAGACCCCGACGGCTGAGCTCAAGCCGTTTCGACGGCTAATTCTGGAATTAGCCGTCGAAACGGCTTGAGCTCAGCCGTCGGGGTCTTACTGGTTCCTATATATATATATGGAGGCACATGGCTTAGTGGTTAGAGCATTGGCCTTGTAATCGAAAGATTGTGAGTTCAATTCTCAGACCGGGCGGTGTGTTGTTTCCTTGGACAAGACACTTTATTTCACATTGCTCCAGTTTACTCAGCTGTAGAAATGAGATGATAGGGACCAGGGACTAAGGTCCCTATCATTCCACTGTAAAGCGGTCGTGGAGGTGCCACGGCAAAAAAGCACTCAGCACTCACTGTAAATGAGGTTGGTGTGAGGAAGGGCACCCAGCTGTAGAAATCAAGCCAGAATCGGTTCTCGTCCCACCCTTGCAAGCAGTGAAAAAGTGGACGTAAAATGAAATGATGAAGTGAAATGATGATATAATAATCGTCATCATCATTTTACGTCCACTTTTCCCTGCTTGCATCTCCCCACTTGTCACGGTCCTTCGTCATCTCCTCCGTGAGCTTATATATACATATATATATGAGAGATAATTTAACTCCCATAACATCTTGGAATGATTTAGCAGAAAATATCCAAAAATGTGTTTGGTTATTCAAATGTTAATAGTATCTTTACTAGTGGACAGATTGTCAAAATTTGTAATATTAAATATTTCAATTTTTAACATGATGCAATCATATTTTCCAAAAATAATAGTACACATTTTTTAAAATTGTTTTGCAAGATTTTTTTTATATGAAAATGTGTTGAAACAGATATTGTTATAATTTGGTAGGGTCATGTTGCCAATAAAAACACATGCACTTTTGGGTTTCACTTCAATTTATTATAATTTCCTGATCAGTTAGTTTAATGACCGAATGGTTGTCTAGTTGTTGGAACAACCATCCAGTTATTAAACTAACTGGGAAATAATAATAAGATCAAGTAAAATCCAACAGATGCATGTTTTTATTGGCAACATGACCCTACCAAATGTTACAAAATGTTATTTTCTGAAAATAAAGCTGTTATTGAACACTGAGTATCCCATAATGATTTAGTAGAAATTATCTAAAAATGGGTTTAATTGAAATGTTTATAGTATATTTACTAGTGGACAGATTGTTGTGAAAATCTGCCATAAACTAATGTAAAAACATGTTTAATGTGATGCAATCATATTGTTGTTTTGTACTTTTCAATAATGTCTTGCTAATGTGGTTTGATGTGGTAGAGGACATTAAGAGTTAATGGTATGTATGTATAAGATGGTGGATTAGTGTTAGCCGTCAATTAAAAAGCTTTCATTCTGTGAAATCAGAAATGATTATCTGTAGATTTACTTAATTATTGAGGTCAGTTATAAGGTATAATGAGATTAACGGGGAATATCTGCTTCTTCCAGTTTAGTTACACTGATAAAAGCTGGATGCTATTTTGGAATTTATTAAGCTTTTTAAATCTCTAAGTTCAGCTGTAGCTAAAACTAGTGTATACACTGTTATATGTTGTGGTAAAGTCACTTCTGTTGTAGAGAGAACTACTGTATACACTCAGTTATATGTTGTGGTAAAGTCACTTCTATTGTAGATAGAACTACTGTATACACTCAGTTATATGTTGTGGTAAAGTCACTTCTATTGTAGATAGAACTACTGTATACACTCAGTTATATGTTGTGGTAAAGTCACTTCTGTTGTAGAGAGAACTACTGTATACACTCAGTTATATGTTGTGGTAAAGTCACTTCTGTTGTAGATAGAACTACTGTATACACTCAGTTATATGTTGTGGTAAAGTCACTTCTATTGTAGATAGAACTAGTGTATACACTCAGTTATATGTTGTGGTAAAGTCACTTCTGTTGTAGATAGAACTACTGTATACACTCAGTTATATGTTGTGGTAAAGTCACTTCTATTGTAGATAGAACTACTGTATACACTCAGTTATATGTTGTGGTAAAGTCACTTCTATTGTAGATAGAACTAGTGTATACACTCAGTTATATGTTGTGGTAAAGTCACTTCTGTTGTAGAGAGAACTACTGTATACACTCAGTTATATGTTGTGGTAAAGTCACTTCTATTGTAGATAGAACTACTGTATACACTCAGTTATATGTTGTGGTAAAGTCACTTCTATTGTAGATAGAACTACTGTATAGACTCAGTTATATGTTGTGGTAAAGTCACTTCTATTGTAGATAGAACTACTGTATAGACTCAGTTATATGTTGTGGTAAAGTCACTTCTGTTGTAGATAGAACTACTGTATACACTCAGTTATATGTTGTGGTAAAGTCACTTCTGTTGTAGATAGAACTACTGTATACACTCAGTTATATGTTGTGGTAAAGTCACTTCTGTTGTAGATAGAACTACTGTATACACTCAGTTATATGTTGTGGTAAAGTCACTTCTGTTGTAGATAGAACTACTGTATACACTCAGTTATATGTTGTGGTAAAGTCACTTCTATTGTAGATAGAACTACTGTATACACTCAGTTATATGTTGTGGTAAAGTCACTTCTATTGTAGATAGAACTACTGTATACACTCAGTTATATGTTGTGGTAAAGTCACTTCTATTGTAGATAGAACTACTGTATACACTCAGTTATATGTTGTGGTAAAGTCACTTCTGTTGTAGATAGAACTACTGTATACACTCAGTTATATGTTGTGGTAAAGTCACTTCTATTGTAGATAGAACTACTGTATACACTCAGTTATATGTTGTGGTAAAGTCACTTCTATTGTAGATAGAACTACTGTATACACTCAGTTATATGTTGTGGTAAAGTCACTTCTGTTGTAGATAGAACTACTGTATACACTCAGTTATATGTTGTGGTAAAGTCACTTCTGTTGTAGATAGAACTACTGTATACACTCAGTTATATGTTGTGGTAAAGTCACTTCTATTGTAGATAGAACTACTGTATAGACTCAGTTATATGTTGTGGTAAAGTCACTTCTGTTGTAAATAGAATTACTGTATACACTCAGTTATATGTTGTGGTAAAGTTACTTCTGTTGTAGATAGAACTACTGTATACACTCAGTTATATGTTGTGGTAAAGTCACTTCTATTGTAGATAGAACTACTGTATACACTCAGTTATATGTTGTGGTAAAGTCACTTCTATTGTAGATAGAACTACTGTATACACTCAGTTATATGTTGTGGTAAAGTCACTTCTGTTGTAGATAGAACTACTGTATACACTCAGTTATATGTTGTGGTAAAGTTACTTCTGTTGTAGAGAGAACAATTTATGGCTCTATACTTGATTTGAATTGAGGTTTTGTAGGTTCAGTAAAGTCACATATTGGTTTTATATCCTGTTTTTATAGTTGAAAGATGTAACTTATACATGAATATGTATGGTACATTCATACATATACATTGGCATACCTACATTCATACATATACACATACATTGACACATTCATTCATTCATACTCACATTGACATGTCTACATCAATATACATTTATATACATGTATATATCAATATATATACAAAGATATACGTGCATCCTTATACATGCATTGGCATGTATACATCAATATATATATACATTCATATATATATATGTATACACATCAATAAACATACATTTGCATACATGTATACATTATTATACATTCGTTGACACTCTAACAATTTTGTTTGTTAGGTAGTTAAATAATCCACTAAATAACAAATAAAACAATTATAAAACAGAAATATACAGAATAACAAATAAAACAGATATAAACAGAATAACACATAAAACAGAAATATCACGCCAAACTAATAAAACAGATATAAAACAGAATATCGCTAAAGAACCAATAAAACAGATATAAAACAGACAAACAAAAGGTCACAACAATCGATTTACAAACAAGACGTTTTTTATTTTATCTCCTTTATAAAGAGATAATCATCATCATCATCATCACCGTTTTACGTCCGTTCTTCCACGCTAGCATGGGTTAGACGGGTTGTCCTGTTGTGGGCAGTGTCTGGTCGGCTGACCATGCCTTGCTCATACAGGAACTGATCTGGCTTGATTTCTACAGCTGGATGCCCTTCCTAACACCAACCTCATTTACAGTGAGTGCTGGGTGCTTTTTCGTGGCGCCTACACGTCCACTTTACAGTGTGGGCTGGGTGCTTTTTTGCCGTGGCACCTCCACGACCACCTTGCGGTGGGGGGGGGGGCATATTGTTTATATGCTTCAGCATGTACCCATGGGAGGTCGGGTACCCTGTATTACTGCGTGACGCCAGAAGTCACGGTCGTGTGTCATTTACTTTGAGAGGTGTAGTTGGGTAAGGTCGGCTTTTATCACCTCATCCCAAGTCATCTTGGGTCTCCCCACTCCGCGGTTTCCATCAACTTCTAGTGCTCTGCACCTTTTTATGCAGCTGTCATCCTTCATACGCATCACATGTCCATACCAGCGTAACCGCCTCTCCTGCACGCAGCATTTGATTCCTCTTATGCTCAGTCTCTCTCTCAATTCCTTTATGCTTTGTCGTTCACGTATATTACTGTTACACATCCATCGGAGCATGCAGGCTTCGTTTCTCTCTAATCTACGTAAGTCTTCCACCTTCAGCGCCCAGGTCTCACTACCATGCAACATCGCTGTTCGGATACACGCATCATACAGTCTGCCTTTCATTCTGAGGGAGAAGCCTTTTGCAGCTAGCAGTGGTAGTAGTTCCCTAAACTTCTTCCATCCCGTTCTTACCCTAGTTATTGTACTTTCTGAGCACCCACCTCCGTTGCTAATTCGGTCACCTAGGTAGCAGAAGCTGTCTACTGTTTCTACAGGGCCCTCCCAGAGATTGGTGGTACTTGTTTCCTGTGGCTGTTTGCTTGCTGTTTCAGCACAGCTGCTGCATGTGAATCCTACATTCTTAATTAAGCTTCCTGAGATCCCGCTACATCTCTTGTGTACCCATTGTTTGCATTTGGGGCAGAGAATGGAGTTCCTACCTACACCTTTCCTACATACTGAGCAAGGCCATTTCCCTGAGGGGATCTGGGTTCTGTTTTCTCGTCTACTTATAAGGACCTTAGTCTTTGTCATGTTGACTTTGAGGCCCTTTCTCTCTAGTCCCTGCTTCCAGGTTTGGAACTTATTCTCTAGTTCTACCATAGATTCAGCTATGAGTGCGAGGTCATCAGCATACAGGAGTTCCCATGGGCATCCGGTCTTAAACTCCTCCGTTATTGCTTGCAGGACTATGATGAACAGGAGAGGGCTAAGAACAGAGCCCTGGTGGACCCCAACCTGTACGCTAAATTCCTCGCTATACTCATTGCCAATCCTAACTTTGCTGACTGCTCCCCTATACATGGCTTGTACCGCTTTCACAAGCCATTCATCTACTCCTAGTTTTCTAAGAGCCCACCAGATTACTGCACGTGGAACTCTGTCAAAGGCTTTCTCAAGGTCGACAAATGCCAAGTAGAGTGGCTTACTTTTAGCTAGGTACTTTTCCTGTAATTGCCTCACAAGGAGGCTCAATGAAAGGAAGAGCAGGAGAAATCATTTGTTCTTTAGTGTGTGTGTGTAGGACAACATAAGGATGGATTCCAAATATTTTTTTAATGCTACAAAATCATAATACGTATTTCTCTGGCCTGGTTACATCTTCAGATCATGACGTAAGACTTTGGTGATGTCATCGGATGTAAATTGCAAAAGATTAAATAATCAACTACAGGTTTACGGCAAACATAAACAGAATAGACTTGATTCATAGACGGCCTGCATTTATATATTTATATATATATATGTATATATTATCATTTAATGTCTGTTTTCCCTGCTAGCAAGGGCTGTATGTGTGTGTGTGTGTGTGTGTGTGTATATATTATATTTATATATATATGTATATATTATCATTTAATGTCTGTTTTCCCTGCCAGAAAGGGCTGTATGTGTGTGTGTGTGTGTGTGTGTATATTATATTTATATATATATGTATATATTATCATTTAATGTCTGTTTTCCCTGCTAGAAAGGGCTGTATGTGTGTGTGTGTGTGTGTATATATATATATTCTAGCATAAATATTTATTATTATATATATGTTTAACTTTGCTACATTTTTATACTTATGCGAGAGGAAACCATATGTATATGACAGCAAAGTTTGACACATTATATAAAAATCTTCATCCTGTAAACTCTCTCTCTCACAAACTATTTATTTTCTGTACTGCCCCCAACACCAATACCACCACACTACCTACCAACTCATCTTCCTCCACCACCACCACGACCTTCATCACTGCCACCACCACAAATGACCACCACCTTTTCTTCCAACATACTGCTACCAACATTACCACCATTGCTGCCACCAACACCACTTCCTCCACCCCACCAACACCACTTCCTCCTCAACCACCACCACTTCCTCCTCCTCCTCCTCAACCACCACCACTTCCTCTTCTATGTAGATATTTATCAAGTCCAACAATATTTGATAAGAGATCAAGACTGGACCTGTGTACATTGTGTTTACATAAATGCTAAACAAGATTGCTTTATTTACCTTGTACTACTTTTATTTCTACAACTTCATCTTTCTACACAAGTTAACTACCACTACCCAACTAGCAACTTTTTATTACTTCTCTTTGTTGATATACATATACATTTACCTTTGTAATTGTTTCCATAAAGAACAGATTAAGGAAAGAAAGTTTAAAAGGAGCAGCAGGCATAACTGTGTGGTTAAAAGGTTCACATCACAGCCACATGGTTTCAGACTTGGTCCTACTGTCAGGTGGAATCTTGAGGTGAACAATGAGATTTGCTTGATGAAAACATTGCAGATGCTCATCATTTACACACATACAGTTGTATGGTTAAACAGTTTGCTTCACAACTACATGGCTTCAGATTAGGTTTCCCTCTGTTCCAAAAGAGAATGTTTATTTTTCTTCTTCTCTTTTGGAACTTGTTCACGCTTGAAGGGAAAAAAACCGCTAAACATTACAAAATGGAGTCAATATTAGCATGAGGTGTTGAACTTGACTCGAGGTGTTGAACTTGACTCAGTGAAAATCTAAAATTATTGGCCAATAGCACCTAAATGATCCATAATTGGTATAATATATATCATCATCATCATTTTACATCTGTTGTTCTATGCTTACATGGGTTGTACAGGCCCTTCTCAGTACAGCATCTCTCATCACATTCCTTTGGTAACTTCTCCTTCATGAACTTTAGTGATCTGAGATCAGTTCTCACCTTTTTTGTATATATAAACAGTTCTAGTCCTGTAGAAGCCATTTCTGTATATATATATATAGGAAAATGTTTAACCCCGATGGCAGAGCTCAAGCCACTATTTCTGGACCCAGAAATAGCCATCGAGCTTGAGCTCTGTCGTCGGGGTTAAACATTTTCCTATATATATATATACAGAAATGGCTTCTACAGGACTAGAACTATTACCCACTCTACTACCCTAAGTATTGAGTACTCTGGTGCGTTATGGTCCATCTGGTTCCTTACCAAACCTCCTTCGTTATATATATCATCATCATCATCATCAACGTTTAACGTCCGTGTTCCACGCTTGCATGGGTTTGGACGGGGGTAGTCCCACTTGAGGCAAGAGTGATTGTCTTGCTCGCATAGGACTGTCTGGCAGGTTTTCTACAGTTGGATGCCCTTCCTAACACCAACCACATTTACAGTGTGGGTCTGGGAGGTTTTTACCGTGTTGCCTACACGGCCACATTACAGCGTGGACTGTGTGTTTTTTTGTCGTGACACCTACACGATCTCATTTGTTTCGGCCTGGATGGCGCGGCACCAACATAACTTTACATAGAATGGGGTGGTGTGGATGGGGTGGGGGTGGTGGCGGGACGGGGTGTATTTTGTTAGAGATGCCTACTGGCAAGGCGGGTCTTCTCTGTTACTGAGTACCGCCAAAGGTCTCGGTCCAGTGACATTGTCTTGGAGAGGTGTAAGTGTGTGAGGTCGGAGTTTATCAGCTCATCCCATGTTTTTCTAGGTCTGCCTATTCCGTGGCTACCGTCTATCTTTATTGCCCTGCACTTTGTTATACAGCTATCGACTTTCATGCGCATCACGTGTCCATACCAACGTAGCCTTCTCTCGAGTAAACAACATCTGATCCCTCTTATCTCTAATTTTTTCCTTAGTTCGTTTATGCTTTGCCGTTCACGTATATTACTGTTACACATCCAGCGGAGCATGCAAGCTTCGTTCCTCTCTAGTCTGCATATATCCTCTGCACACAATGCCCAGGTCTCACTACCATGCAACATTGCTGTTCGTATGCAGGCATCGTACAACCTGCCTTTCATTTTTAGGGAGAACCCTTTAGCAGCTAATAGTGGTATAAGCTCTCTGAACTTTTTCCAACCAGTTCTGACTCTAGCTACAGTACTTTCAGAGCACCCTCCCCCACTGCTGATTTTATCGCCCAGGTAACGGAAGCTGTCCACTATTTCTATAGAACCCTCTGCGCAATTGAAAGAGCTAGTATTTTGTGGGCACTTGCTGCTACTTATTGCACCAGAACACCGGCCACATGTAAAATCTATGTTCTTAGTTAGCTTACCTGTGATCCCACTACATCTTTTATGCACCCATACTTTGCATTTAGGACATAAAATGGAGTTTCTACCTACGCCTTTCCTACACACCGAGCACGACCATTTCCCAGAAGGGACCGCCGCCTTGTTTTCTTTCCTACAAACTAGAACTTTGGTCTTAGCCAGGTTAATTTTAAGTCCTTTTGACTCTAGGCCGTGCTTCCATGTTTGGAATTTCTTCTCTAGCTCGGCCATTGATTCCGCTATGAGTGTCAGGTCGTCTGCGTATAGGAGTTCCCATGGGCAGCCTGTCTTGAACTCCTCTGTTATAGCCTGAAGGGCAATAATAAATAGTAGGGGGCTGAGAACAGAGCCCTGATGGACGCCAACTTTTACGCTAAACTCTTCACTATATTCGTTGTTAATTCTAACCTTGCTGACTGTTTCTTTATACATGGCTTGTATAGCCCTCACAAGCCATTCGTCAACGCCTAGTTTTCTAAGAGCCCACCAGATAATGGAGCGGGGGACTCTGTCGAAGGCTTTCTCCAGGTCGACAAAAGCTAAGTAGAGGGGTCTACCTTTAGCTAGGTACTTCTCCTGTAGTTGTCGTACTATGAAAAGGGCGTCTGTGGTGCTTTTGCCTGACACAAACCCGAACTGCATTTCATCTAGGTCAATTCTCTCTCTGATTAGTTGCGCTATTACTTTTTCCGTGACCTTCATGACCTGGTCGATTAATTTAATGCCTCTATAGTTACTCTTATCTAGGGCGTCTCCTTTACCCTTATAACAGTTAACGATGATGCTGCTATGCCAGTCCTTCGGAACAACCCCATTCTGTACGACTTGGTTAACTATGCGGGTGACCATGGTGTGTCCCACCGTGCCAGATGCCTTCAGCATCTCAGCAACTATTTCCGAAGGCCCAGCCGCCTTACCCGTCTTCATATCCTTGATTGCCTTACTTATTATACTCCCCTCGACTAACACTGCTGGTCCCTCTATCGGGTCGATATGGGGGAGACTGACTTATATATATATATATTAAGAGAGTAAAACAAAGAATCCTTTAATACATCAAAAGTTTTTATTAGCCGACAATGTTTCGTCCTATTAAGGACTCATCAGGGCAATCAAAACAACAAGAAGTAATATCGGCAGATACAAGCCGGAAGCTCCGAAGAATATGGAGTGTACATACACTAAAGTCTTGCAAAAATATATAATAAAAAAAATAAAAATAAAAATAATAAAAATATATAATAAGAATAACTAAGGATGTATATAACATTAAGAACCATATTACAAATATAGTCCAAAGCAACTAACCTAAATCTAAATTAGCCGTCGGGGTCCTACTCGTTCCTATTACCAACTCTACTACCCTAAGTATTGAGTACTTTGGTGCGTTATGGTCCACCTGGTTCCTTACCACATTTCCTTTGTTATATATATATATATATATATATATATATATATATATATAGAGAGAGAGAGAGAGAGAGAGAGAGAGAGAGAGAGAGAGAGAGAGAGAGAGAGAGAGAGAGAGAGAGAGAGAGAGAGAGAGAGAGAGAGAGAGAGAGAGAGAGAAGAGTGACATGGTTGGCTATACAATATGGGCTAGAAATCACCGCGAACTCGCAGCATCACTATGGAAACGTCTTGTTGAGTCAAACTAAGCTATACGTTAATACCATCCACTACACGAGTACTCTAACTGGACTACATCTAAGTGGACTGCCTATAACGATAACCTCTTATCCTGCATATATATACAGGGTGTTCGGGATAAATTTGATATATATATATATATATATAACTAAAACAGAGAATGTCTGTCTGTCTGTCCAATCACTAAAACTCGAGAACCACCCAACTGAGTTTTTTCAAACTTTACACATGTAATACTTATGGTCCCGTGAGTGTTTTGAGCAAATTTTTTTCTAATTTTCAATGCTTTAGGGACCGCATTAGGCGATTTAGCAATCTCTCTCTATAACTCTTAGTCTTTCTCTTTTTAGATAGATACATAGATATAACGTTGCGCCATTATAATATCTGTCTGGTTAACTTTGCCTTTCATCCTTACGGGGTCGATAAAATAAAGTACCAGTAATACACTGGGAGGATTGCTGGCCTTGTGCCAAAAGTAGAAACAATTATAATATCTGTCTGTATGCCTGGCTGTCTGCATTACGTCATTATGACGCGGTGTGTGTGTTAATATATGTATATATAGTGTGTGTGTGTGTATATATATATATATATAGTGTGTAACGTTTTTCGAAATATTTACTTCTGCGTTCACAGATTTATTATTTTAGTTTCAGAAGATCCCGTTAAGAGTGAAAACACCGATTCTTTGCTTAAACTTTAATCTGTTATTTTAATCATCATCATCATCGTCATCACCATTTTACGTCCGTTCTTCCACGCTAGCATGGATTAGACGGGTTGTCCTGTTGTGGGCAGTGTCTGGTCGGCTGACCATGCCTTGCTCATACAGGAACTGATTTGGCTTGATTTCTACAGCTGGATGCCCTTCCTAACACCAACCTCATTTACAGTGAGTGCTGGGTGCTTTTTCCCGTGGCGCCTACACGTCCACTTTACAGTGTGGGCTGGGTGCTTTTTTGCCATGGCACCTCCACGACCACCTTGCAGTGGGAGGGTGTGGGGGCATATTGTCTATATGCTTCAGCTTGTACCCATGGGAGGTTGGGTACTCTGTATTACTGCGTGACGCCAGAGGTCACGGCTGTGTGTCATTGCCTTTGAGAGGTGTAATTGGGTAAGGTCGGCTTTTATCATCTCATCCCAGGTCTTCTAGGGTCTCCCCACTCCGCGGTTTCCATTGACTTCTAGTGCTCTGCACCTTTTTATGCAGCTGTCATCCTTCATACGCATCACATGTCCATACCAACACAACCACCTCTCCTGCACACAGCATTTGATTTCTCTTATGCTAAGTCTCTCTCTCAATTCATTTATGCTTTGCCGTTCACGTATATTACTATTACACATCCATCAGAGCATGCAGGCTTCGTTTCTTTCTAATCTACATAAGTCTTCCACCTTCAGCGCCCTGGTCTCACTACCATGTAACATTGCTGTTCGGATACATGCATCATACAGTCTGCCTTTCATTTTGAGGGAGAAGTCTTTTGCAGCTAGCAGTGGCAGTAGTTCCCTGAACTTCTTCCATCCCGTTCTTACCCTAGTTATTGTATTTTCTGAACACCCACCTCCGCTGCTAATTCGGTCACCTAGGTAGCAGAAGCTGTTTACTGTTTCTACAGAGCCCTCCCAGAGATTGGTGGTACTTGTTTCCTGTGGCTGTTTGCTGCTTGCTGTCCCAGCACAGCTGCTACATGTGAAGCCTACATACTTAATTAAGCTTCCTGAGATCCCGCTACATCTCTTGTGTACCCATTGTTTGCATTTGGGGCAGAGAATGGAGTTCCTACCTTTAATATATATATATATATATATATATATATATTTTTGGAAAAAGACCGCGATGATATTGCTTTTTGCTGAACTCCTTTTGTAGAGTTTTCTTACGGAATGTTTTTGACTGTTGTTTCATGTAAACAAACATTTGTCTCATTCTGACGTCACCAGCCCTGTTTTTCCACATGTGCGTTTATTTTAATAACCACGCATGATGTTAAACTAGCCTGCTTTTAAATTCCCTTTTTGGCATATTACCATTGAGACCTTGGTTACCATGTTGAGCTCTGCTGACGAACGAAATCCAACCGTGACCATCTCCACTGAAAGTTTTCGTGAAATAGTCTTTTCAAGACTATACAGAGCATTTGAAGTTGTCCCAAATTGAAGGTTGAGTACTTTAGACTTTGTTTTATCATGAGTTAAGGCTCTATTGATTTTTCCCTGGATTTCTCTAAATTCTGTTGGATAAATCTATATCCTGATTCCTTTTGAATTGAGTCTGAATTATTTTTCCCATATCTTATGTTAACTATTTTCCCATTTTTACGCTATAGTCACATATATGTTATGGAATACTGTTAGCTTCTCGCTACAACAATTTCTATACCTTTCATTTATATATATAATTATATATTTGTGTACAGATATTTTTGCATACACATAAACAAAAGTAATTTATTTTGCAATGAAGTATTGATTTTCTTCGAACGGAAAAAACCCTGGTAATGTACGACACATTTTTTTCATAAGCACAAAATGTAGACACCAACCTGAGGTCGAGGTCTTCCGTATTTCTCTATACTGTTATTTATATATTCGTGTACAGATATTTTTGCATACACAATAACAAAATATAAACAAACGTATTTACTTCACGAAGCTCGAGAAGGATAAATATATATCAAATATATAAGAACCCTAGAGCAAATCCCGAACAACGCCGGGCCATTCTGTTAGTATGTATATAAAATAAGTAACTCAAACATGTTAAATTTGACTTCGTTTATTATAAATTCTCTGCTATATATATTTCAGTGACAGCTATTATTAGCTGTGACCTCTCCAAGCAGTACGAATTAATGTAGAAAGGACAGGTAAACATGGTGTTTTAGTGTGTTATAATGATTGCAGTTCCTCGTAGGACTAACAACACACCCAGGAGCTGGACATATCGATGAATTAACAGAGTGGAACACATTACAACACCATGTTTACCTGTTTTTTCTACATTAATTCGTACTGCCTGATGAGGTCACAGCTAATAATAACTGTCACTGAAATATATATAGCAGAGAATTTATAATAAATGAAGCCAAATTTAACATGTTTGACTTACTTATTTTACATTACTCCGGAGTAAACAAACCAACCTGTGTACTTTGTCGAGTGCTCCAGCCTGCATACTGAGGTGTCGGTAAACAACCAACACATACTCAAAATTTATATATATATATATATATTTATATCATCATCATCATCATCATTTCATTTTACGTCCACTTTTCCCTGCTTGCAAGGGTGGGACGGGAACTGATTCTGGCTTGATTTCTACAGCTGGATCATCATCATCATCACCGTTTTACGTCCGTTCTTCCACGCTAGCATGGGTTAGACGGGTTGTCCTGTTGTGGGCAGTGTCTGGTCGGCTGACCATGCCTTGCTCATACAGGAACTGATCTGGCTTGATTTCTACAGCTGGATGCCCTTCCTAACACCAACCTCATTTACAGTGAGTGCTGGGTGCTTTTTCGTGGCGCCTACACGTCCACTTTACAGTGTGGGCTGGGTGCTTTTTTGCCGTGGCACCTCCACGACCACCTTGCGGTGGGGGGGGGGGGGGCATATTGTTTATATGCTTCAGCATGTACCCATGGGAGGTCGGGTACCCTGTATTACTGCGTGACGCCAGAAGTCACGGTCGTGTGTCATTTACTTTGAGAGGTGTAGTTGGGTAAGGTCGGCTTTTATCACCTCATCCCAAGTCATCTTGGGTCTCCCCACTCCGCGGTTTCCATCAACTTCTAGTGCTCTGCACCTTTTTATGCAGCTGTCATCCTTCATACGCATCACATGTCCATACCAGCGTAACCGCCTCTCCTGCACGCAGCATTTGATTCCTCTTATGCTCAGTCTCTCTCTCAATTCCTTTATGCTTTGTCGTTCACGTATATTACTGTTACACATCCATCGGAGCATGCAGGCTTCGTTTCTCTCTAATCTACGTAAGTCTTCCACCTTCAGCGCCCAGGTCTCACTACCATGCAACATCGCTGTTCGGATACACGCATCATACAGTCTGCCTTTCATTCTGAGGGAGAAGCCTTTTGCAGCTAGCAGTGGTAGTAGTTCCCTAAACTTCTTCCATCCCGTTCTTACCCTAGTTATTGTACTTTCTGAGCACCCACCTCCGTTGCTAATTCGGTCACCTAGGTAGCAGAAGCTGTCTACTGTTTCTACAGGGCCCTCCCAGAGATTGGTGGTACTTGTTTCCTGTGGCTGTTTGCTTGCTGTTTCAGCACAGCTGCTGCATGTGAATCCTACATTCTTAATTAAGCTTCCTGAGATCCCGCTACATCTCTTGTGTACCCATTGTTTGCATTTGGGGCAGAGAATGGAGTTCCTACCTACACCTTTCCTACATACTGAGCAAGGCCATTTCCCTGAGGGGATCTGGGTTCTGTTTTCTCGTCTACTTATAAGGACCTTAGTCTTTGTCATGTTGACTTTGAGGCCCTTTCTCTCTAGTCCCTGCTTCCAGGTTTGGAATTTATTCTCTAGTTCTACCATAGATTCAGCTATGAGTGCGAGGTCATCAGCATACAGGAGTTCCCATGGGCATCCAGTCTTAAACTCCTCCGTTATTGCCTGCAGGACTATGATGAACAGGAGAGGGCTAAGAACAGAGCCCTGGTGGACCCCAACCTGTACGCTAAATTCCTCGCTATACTCATTGCCAATCCTAACTTTGCTGACTGCTCCCCTATACATGGCTTGTACCGCTTTCACAAGCCATTCATCTACTCCTAGTTTTCTAAGAGCCCACCAGATTACTGCACGTGGAACTCTGTCAAAGGCTTTCTCAAGGTCGACAAATGCCAAGTAGAGTGGCTTACTTTTAGCTAGGTACTTTTCCTGTAATTGCTTCACAAGGAAGAGGGCATCAGTGGTGCCTTTCCCTGGTACAAACCCAAATTGCATCTCGTCTATATTCACCCGGTCCCTAATCAGCTGTGCTATAACTCTTTCTGTTACTTTCATGACCTGGTCCATCAACTTTATACCTCTATAGTTTCCTCTATCTAGTGCATCGCCTTTACCTTTGTAGCAGTTGACAATGATGCTACTGCACCAATCTTTTGGTATGGCCCCCTCTAGTATTACCTGGTTAACGATACGTGTGGTTATAGTGTGACCTACAGACCCAGATGCCTTCAGCATCTCGGCAGCTATACCCGATGGACCGGTTGCCTTCCCTATCTTCATATCTCTGATTGCCTTACTTACTACGCTGCCGCTGACTTGTACTGCTGGTCCCTCTATAGGGTCTACGTGGGGTAGGGTCTCTTCTTCCCATGCATTCTCCTCATTTAGTAATCTATCATAATGACTCTTCCATGCATCTTTCTTCTCAGCACTTGTGAGGGCAAGCTCACCTTTATCATTCCGGATACACTTCTCTCCAATGACATCACAACTATCTCTGACACACTGCCTCGCAATCTTGAATACCTCCTGTTTCTGGTCCTCACGTTGTAAAACATGCTTGAATTTTCTATCCTCTGCTTCCCTCCTAGCTAAGTATACTTGTCGCCTAGCTTCCCTCTTGGTCTCTATGTAATGTACCCTGCTCCCCCCGTTCTTCCATTCTTTCCATGCCTGTCTCTTGGCCTTGACTGCTTCATCTACCTTATTGTTCCAGTGGGATGCCCTTCCTAACACCAACCTCATTTACAGTGAGTGCTGGGTGCTTTTTTTGCCATGGCACCTCCACGACTACTTTGCAGTGGAATGATATGGACCCCAGTCCCTATCATCTCATTTCTACAGCTGAGTAAACTGGAGCAATGTGAAATAAAGTGTCTTGCTCAAGGAAACAACACATCACCCAGTCTGAGAATTGAACTCACAACCTTTCGATTGCAAGGCCAATGCCCTAACCACTAAGCCATGTGCCTCCATATATCCTTATTTTAGTTGGTCTAGCTTATATCCCCTAAATTGCGATTTTGGTTTAAGTTTAATATGTTTGTGTGTGTTGTATATACACAATATAAGCAAAGCCCACTATTTTATGTGTGAGAAATGGGCCAACCCACCACCCCAATAGCATAATAAAACCAACCCTCAATATAGGTGTTAAGTTTATCAGGTTGGAACATAGATTCTTCCAGTGTAATACAGAGAAAGCGCGATAGAAGAAACATCAACCTCAGTAACAAACTGGTGCTTTATCAACCTAGAAAGGATGGAGGACAAAATTGACCTCAGTGGGATTTGAACTGAGAGTATAGAGGGGCAAATATGACTAAACATCCTAATTCAATGTTATAACAACTTTGCCAATTTTCCACTTTTGGTTAAAACCAGCCTACAGGAGATTCTGACAAAGATGGTTAAATAATGGCATCCATGAGTTTGGTTGGTCTTGCTTAGGGATCCAGCTGGATCAGTTAGAGATGGTTGTTTCTGACAGGACCCACTGGAATGAGTGCTTCAGGATTCTGCCTCCATGACCATCCCAGGTAAAAGTGGACAAAGACCACCACCATTACATTATCATCACTATGAAAAGTTTTATAAAGAAAGATATTGCTGAACCTTTAAATAAGTTTTACCAAGGAACTGAGTGGAAATAGCAAAAGGCTGTTGTGGTTTAGTTTTGTCTCTGTTATACTGAAATAACTGATGTTACTAATTTTACAAACCCTTCTTATGTCATCTGTAGAAATCACCTGAATTACTCTCACAAGAGATGCTGGTCATCATAGTTTTAGTTTACACACTGTCTACTAAAAGAAGGTCAGACGAAGGTCAACAATCAATCTAAAGTAGTTCTATATTCTTATCTTGTAGTTGACTCACCCAAACTCTTATGTTCTACAAAGACTCAAACTATAATGTAGCTACTTGAAGCCTGTCTTTTGTTAATTTAGTTATACAATATCTAGTGAGGTCATTGACATTGTAATTCCCTGGTCAACTGCAAAGATATCTGCACTGTTGCACATTTTGTTTAGCCAATAAATTCTGGCATAACACGATAGACTAAATATATCGGTAATTAATGCTGTACCAGCAATATATATATATAACTTGATATATTCAGTATCTTTGTAGCTCTACATTTGTCCCCCTGGTCACCCTCAATACTTGCCCTTTAAATCAATAGCTAAGGACAATTAAAATCTATTTCTATTGATTTGGTGTTGGCCTCTGTTATGGTGTTTATTGTTTTTCAAAATGTCAAATTATATAGGGTTGATACTTTATGGACCCTAGGGAGATAGCCATCATCACCATCATCACCATCAGACCCCATCATTACCACCACCACCATCATCATAATTTAATGTCTGCTCTCCTTGTTAGCAAGGGCTGGACGTACCGTCAGAGAATGGTCATTATTCAAGAAGAGCCACTGACCTCCAGATGGGCCGGCTATGGGCTTGACATATGATCCTGACTTTTACCAAGTCCATTTTATCATGGCACCAACACTAAGGAAATTGCAATGTCTTTGATACTGCTGCAGAGTCTTCGCAACCCTTTGTTTGGCAGATTAGAAGTGGCACTAACATGGCGTGGTTCATAATAAGTGTATCTATGAAACCACGTTATGTTAGTGCCACATAATATCTCTGCCTCAGTCTACTTGGCTGACAACACCTTTCTGTTGACCTTCAGGACTTTTGAAGGCAGCTTTTTAGTTTTGCTTTGTTTTTGTATCTGTTAATTAATTAACTTGATTAATTTATTAATTTATCTCTGCTATAAAAATATGAAAATAAATATAAAAAAACTGTTTGCAATTGTATAAAGTTATCCCTAACATTGATGTAGAATGTTTGTCAAATATTGACTGATACAACAAAAAGAATATAAAACAATCTGTGCTCACCTAATTATTTCTAAGGTTAATAAATGAACCAATTAGGGTGTCAGTTTTAATGAAATACAAACCATTTCAATAATTACTGATATAGTTGCTTCCCATTTATCATATATATATAGATGTGTGTGTGTGTATACATGTGTGTGTGTGTGTGTGTATTTGTGTGTATATGTATATATACACACACAAATATGTTGTTTTCTGCAAATAATTTCAAATGATAATTTATACTAATTAGCTATTTCTTTTATTAACATTAGGAGTGTGCTTGTTAACGAGGCATATATATATATATATATCCAAACCCATGCAAGTGTGGAATATGGACGTTAAACGATGATGATATATACACACATACATACACACATACATACACACACATCTTGAAAAGGCTTGTTGAACACACACAGGTCGCAACCAATTGGTGTTGAGATTCGCTTCATCTCTCTCTCTCCCCGCCCCCCTCTCTCTCTATATATATACACACACAGCCATTCTCATGGACTTTTACTAAACACTAAGGGGATAAAGTTGGTAGAGTGGTGTGCTCATGAGATGCTATAGAATATGGTGAAGACTCTTAGACACAAAGATGGCCTCTTCTTTTTTCATCATCTTCACCACCATCAGACACACACTCACACACTCACTCACACAGGCACTCTCACACTCACACAGACACTCACTGACACAGACACTCACTCACACAGACAGACACTCACACATACACGCACACGCTCACAGAGAGAGAGTAAAAAGTTGGGAGTAAAATGATTTTATTTGTATTTTAATATCCAATTCTGATAAACTAAAGATAAGGAAATTAATTGGTTAAAACAACAGCAAATGGTAACATTTCTTTGTTGTCTGAAACTATATTTTAATTGGCAGCACAATCTACATTGTCTTTGATATTAAGATACCAACATGTAGCAACACATGTATCGTAGATATATTAAGACAGCAACATGTGGCACCACATGTATGATATTAAGATAACATGGAGCAGCATATGTTCTATAGATATGACAGCAACATGTAGGAACACATGTATGGTAGATATATTAAGATAGCAACATGTAGCCACACATGTACTATAGATATATGATTTGGATTTTAGTCTTCAAATTTATTATTATTACTATATATATATAACCAAAGTTTATATGGTTCTTTGATTATTCAACAAATACAATTTTACAATAGATTAGAAGCTCTCGACAGCAATTATTCTGGAGTCTTTAATATTATTGGCGGTATGTTGCAAATCCAATCTCTCATATATTTTATCTGATGAAAACGTACTTAAACACCATTGTACCTTTGAAATATGTATTATAAAATATATATTTTGGTTATGAGAATATGTTTCACTTATTATTTTGAATAAAATTATATATATATATATATATATAGGCACATGGCTTAGTGGTTAGAGCATTGGCCTTGCAATCAAAAGGTTGTGAGTTCAATTCTCAGACCGGGTGATGTGTTGTTTCCTTGAGCAAGACACTTTATTTCACATTGCTCCAGTTTACTCAGCTGTAGAAATGAGATGATAGGGACTGGGGTCCATATCATTCCACTGTAAAGTGGTCGTGGAGGTGCCATGGCAAAAAAGCACCCAGCACTCACTGTAAATGAGGTTGGCGTTAGGAAGGGCATCCAGCTGTAGAAATCAAGCCAGCATCAGTTCCTGTCCCACCCTTGCAAGCAGGGAAAAGTGGACGTAAAATGAAATGATGATGATGATGATATATATATATATATATATATAAATAAATATAAATGAAAGGATTACAAAGGAGAATATAGACTGTTAGAACATGTTTATACAAAAGCACCTACGTACGTTAACTTCGATATCACGTTGGGGTCCAGTGACTCGGGGCAAGCAACTGACCTGGTTGGAATATACCTCCTCCATAAACTTAGGGACGAGATCCCGGCCCTACAAAGAGGTGTATATAGGGATGACGCCCTATTTACCGTTGGGAACCATAGCCCCTGCAGGATAGAGAATCTTAACAAGCGCATACACAGGTTCTTCAAATCATACGGCCTATCCGTAACTATGGACCTCAACCACCAGATACTCAACTTCCTAGATGTGACCCTGGAGTTGGATACGGGCCTGTACAAGCCATACCATAAGCCCTGTGAGATTCTATCATATATTAATTATGCATCCAACCACCCTAAGTCTACTCTCAACTCCATAGTATATAGCATATCCCATAGGATCTCGAGGCTATCCGCCAACAAGGACATCTTCAACCAAGCTGCTGACTACTACAATAAAGCCTTGGTAGGTGACGGATATAACCGAAGAATCTCCTACCTTCTAACGCTGACTCTAGTATCCACACCCATCATAGAACTAAGGTTATAGTAAGCCATACATATAACCAAACACGCAGCGGTCATGATAGAGTTAATAATTGTAGTATAGAGAATCGCACTAAGAAACACGGCCGTAGCGTTAACTACCTGTGGGGCGGTGTCGAGGGCCTACCGCATAATAAGGGTTATAATATGGGCAACGGTAACCGCTGTAACCTACGAGAATTATTCCTGCTTATAGGATTAACAACAGCGAAGGCCTATTACCTACACCCTCCAACCGGCGTTTAGCTGCACGTAAGCGTAACGCAAGGAAGGCGGGTGCACCTGAGCATAAAGCGAAGGGGACGCACAGTAGGCTGCAGCACAGTAGCAACAATAAAAACGGATACCTAGCCAACATGACCCGTAATAAGCCCAAGGCTACGCGTAACTGCCAACGTAATGTCCTATGGTTCCATCCTCCCTACTCTAGGAGTGTGGCCTCTGACTTACCTAGGATATTCTTCGAAGCCTTAAAGAACTTGCCACCCAACCATACATACAGGAAAATCCTCAATAAGAACAATATTAAAATAGAACCCGACAGTGTTGGTGGAAGCTCCAACAGACGCAACCGACATAATGGCGGCGAGACTGGGGAGCATGCTGGTGACCTGTACGGATCGCGAGGCGGCAACAGAAGGCGCTGTGGTGCGCGGGGTAATAATTGTACTATCCCGCGCACCATAGGATATAATAGTACTAACTATGGAGATAGTGGCGGTGGCGTAGATAATAACATAGGTAGTGATAGTAATGGCCTTACTTCGGGCACTAGGAGCCACCGCAGCGGCCAACACTGCAGCTGTCGAGACCAGGGAAGCTGTTCGCTTAGGGGAAGTTGCCTGACAGACAACGTTATTTATAGGTGCACCGTGACTAGCCATAATAGCGTCAAGCATTATATAGGGGCCACCTCTGGCTCATTCAAAACTAGATTTCGAACGCATCTCCACTCTTTTAGAAACAAGAAACTAAGGCACTCCACATCACTCGACAACTACATCACCACATTAAAAGACTCCAACATCAGCTTCTCCACATACTGGGAAATTGTCAGCAGGGCAACACCGTATAACTTCAAGAGGAAATGCCAGCTCTGCTTCATGGAACTTAACCATATCGTAAGAGCACCCATAGAGCTCATCAACAGCAGAGCAGAATTGGTGATAAACTGCAGACACAGAATACAGCAGTCATTCCATGGTTGGACCCCTGTTGAGACATGAATACCATAAATCAGGTCCCCCTGCACCAAACCATAACGTGCCGTCTGGCAGGTTGCATAACTAAACATCTGTACACCAACTATGCATCTTAGATCCGGCTTGACTAGGCAGCAGTAAAGTGACACCCATAAAATAGTAGTGGAAAACAACCATCATGTGAACGGATGATAAGCCATTTAGGGACATTTATTCAAACACCGGCCAGAGTTACTCCCCTTGCTCTGTGACAATAATAACTATGTCTGTTTGAATCAAGAAGGAATTTCCATGTGATTGTCATCTTAAAACCCCTTCTGGGTCCTGTACTGAACACTCTAGATTTGTATGTTCATTGAGAAGCCCTTTTCGGGCGAAACGTAAGTAGGTGCTTTTGTATAAACATGTTCTAACAGTATGTATTCTCTTTTGTAATCCTTTCATTTGTAGCCGCTCTGCTTATATTCTCGCCCACTAAATATTAACGCTTCCGATATTTAACCCTGTAGGCACAAGTATTGAGCACAAATGCACAACCTTTTGGCAACTAACTATATGTATCGCTTATCCCTTTAAACCTCTACTCTCTCACGATACTAAAATATTCTATATATATATATAGACAGCAACATGTAGGAACACATGTATGGTGGATATATTAAGACATGTAGCAACACATGTATATTAAGATAGCAACATGTAGCCACACATGTATGATATTAAGATAACATGAAGCAGCATATGTTCTATAGAAATGACAGCAACATGTAGGAACACATGTATGGTAGATATATTAAGATAGCAACATGTGGCCACACATGTACTATATATATATATGATATCTCATCTATGAAGAGTCTACTAACGTGATAGTTATAATTAATAGAAAACTTGATTGATCTAAACATTGATTTTCTCTGTAAAGTCTGAAATACTGTGGTTCACTTAAGGTAGGGTGGCTGTTTCTAGCTATTCTCTGTGGTAATACCTTTGTTATTTTGTCTACAGAGTACAGTTGAGGCATTGCCCAGACTGGAGTCTAATGTCTGGCCCTCTTCCTTTCGTTGCTTGATCTTTTTTTATTTATCTATCCTTTTTTTCTTTCTCTTTTGTTCCCTTTCTGTGTTTTGTTTTGTGTAAATACTGTGACATAAGACGGATACAATAGGATGAAACTCACCTAGTCACTGTCATCTTACATCAGCACATGACCCAACCATCTCATTCCATCACTCATCACAACATCCATCACTTGCTCTATATCTCTCACCCAGTCACTGTCATCTTACATCAGCACATGACCCAACCATCTCATTCCATCACTCATCACAACATCCATCACCTGCTCTATTTCTCTCACCCAGTCACTGTCATCTTACATCAGCACATGACCCAACCATCTCATTCCATCACTCATCACAACATCCATCACCTGCTCTATTTCTCTCACCCAGTCACTGTCATCTTACATCAGCACATGACCCAACCATCTCATTCCATCACTCATCACAACATCCATCACCTGCTCTATATCTCTCACCCAGTCACTGTCATCTTACATCAGCACATGACCCAACCATCTCATTCCATCTCTCATCACAACATCCATCACCTGCTCTATTTCTCTCACCCAGTCACTGTCATCTTACATCAGCACATGACCCAACCATCTCATTCCATCACTCATCACAACATCCATCACTTGCTCTATTTCTCTGACCCAGTCACTGTCATCTTACCTCAGCACATGACCCAACCATCTCATTCCATCACTCATCACAACATCCATCACTTGCTCTATTTCTCTCACCCAGTCACTGTCATCTTACCTCAGCACATGACCCAACCATCTCATTCCATCTCTCATCACAACATCCATCACCTGCTCTATTTCTCTCACCCAGTCACTGTCATCTTACATCAGCACATGACCCAACCATCTCATTCCATCACTCATCACAACATCCATCACTTGCTCTATTTCTCTCACCCAATCACTGTCATCTTACCTCAGCACATGACCCAACCATCTCATTCCATCTCTCATCACAACATCCATCACTTGCTCTATTTCTCTCACCCAGTCACTGTCATCTTATCTCAGCACATGACCCAACCACCTCATTCCATCTCTCATCACAACATCCATCACTTGCTCTATTTCTCTCACCCAGTCACTCTCATCTTACCTCAGCACATGACCCAAACACCCCATTCCATCTCTCATCACAACATCCATCACTTGCTCTATATCTCTCACCCAGTCACTGTCATCTTACCTCAGCACATGACCCAACCATCTCATTCCATTCTCATCACAACATCCAGCACTTGCTCTATTTCTCTCACCCAGTCACTGTCATCTTACCTCAGCACATGACCCAACCATCTCATTCCATCTCTCATCACAACATCCATCACCTGCTCTATATCTCTCACCCAGTCACTGTCATCTTACCTCAGAACATGACCCAACCATCTCTTCCATCACTCATCACAACATCCATCACTTGCTCTATTTCTCTCACCCAGTCACTGTCATCTTACCTCAGCACATGACCCAACCATCTCATTCCATCTCTCATCACAACATCCATCACTTGCTCTATTTCTCTCACCCAGTCACTGTCATCTTACCTCAGCACATGACCCAACTATCTCATTCCATCTCTCATCACAACATCCATCATCTACTCTATATCTCTCACCCAGTCACTGTCATCTTACCTCAGCACATGACCCAGTCACCTCATTCCATCTCTCATCACAACATCCATCACTTGCTTTATTTCTCTCACCCAGTCACTGTCATCTTACCTCAGCACATGACCCAACTATCTCATTCCATCTCTCATCACAACATCCATCATCTACTCTATATCTCTCACCCAGTCACTGTCATCTTACCTCAGCACATGACCCAACCATCTCATTCCATCTCTCATCACAACATCCATCACCTGCTCTATTTCTCTCACCCAGTCACTGTCATCTTACCTCAGCACATGACCCAACCATCTCATTCCATCACTCATCACAACATCCATCACTTGCTCTATTTCTCTCACCCAGTCACTGTCATCTTACTTCAGCACATGACCCAACCATCTCATTCCATCTCTCATCACAACATCCATCACTTGCTCTATTTCTCTCACCCAGTCACTGTCATCTTACCTCAGCACATGACCCAACCACCTCATTCCATCACTCATCATAACATCCATCACTTGCTCTATTTCTCTCACCCAGTCACTGTCATCTTACCTCAGCACATGACCCAACCACCTCATTCCATCACTCATCACAACATCCATCACTTGCTCTATTTCACTCACCCAGTCACTTTCATCTTACATCAGCACATGACCCAAACACCCCATTCCATCTCTCATCACAACATCCATCACTTGCTCTATTTCTCTCACCCAGTCACTGTCATCTTACCTCAGCACATGACCCAACCATCTCATTCCATCTCTCATCACAACATCCATCACTTGCTCTATTTCTCTCACCCAGTCACTCTCATCTTACCTCAGCACATGACCCAAACACCCCATTCCATCTCTCATCACAACATCCATCACTTGCTCTATATCTCTCACCCAGTCACTGTCATCTTACCTCAGCACATGACCCAACCATCTCATTCCATCACTCATTACAACATCCATCACTTGCTCTATTTCTCTCACCCAGTCACTGTCATCTTACCTCAGCACATGACCCAACCATCTCATTCCATCACTCATCACAACATCCATCACTTGCTCTATTTCTCTCACCCAGTCACTGTCATCTTACCTCAGCACATGACCCAACCATATCATTCCATCACTCATCACAACATCCATCACTTGCTCTATTTCTCTCACCCAGTCACTGTCATCTTACCTCAGCACATGACCCAACCATCTCATTCCATCTCTCATCACAACATCCATCACTTGCTCTCTTTCTCTCACCCAGTCACTGTCATCTTACCTCAGCACATGACCCAACCATCTCATTCCATCACTCATCACAAAATCCATCACTTGCTCTATTTCTCTCACCCAGTCACTGTCATCGTACCTCAGCACATGACACAACCATCTCATTCCATCACTCATCACAACATCCATCACTTGCTCTATTTCTCTCACCCAGTCACTCTCATCTTAGCTCAGCACATGACCCAAACACCCCATTCCATCTCTCATCACAACATCCATCACTTGCTCTATATCTCTCACCCAGTCACTGTCATCTTACCTCAGCACATGACCCAACCACCTCATTCCATCTCTCATCACAACATCCATCACTTGCTCTATTTCTCTCACCCAGTCACTGTCATCTTACCTCAGCACATGACCCAACCATCTCATTCCATCACTCATCACAACATCCATCACTTGCTCTATTTCTCTCATCCAGTCACTGTCATCTTACCTCAGCACATGACCCAACCATCTCATTCCATCACTCATCACAACATCCATCACTTGCTCTATTTCTCTCACTCAGTCACTCTCATATTACTTAGCACATGACCCAACCACCTCATTCCATCACTCATCACAACATCCATCACTTGCTCTATTTCACTCACCCAGTCACTTTCATCTTACCTCAGCACATGACCCAACCACCTCATTCCATCTCTCATCACAACATCCATCACTTGCTCTATTTCTCTCACCCAGTCACTGTCATCTTACCTCAGCACATGACCCAACCACCTCATTCCACCTCTCATCACAACATCCATCACTTGCTCTATTTCTCTCACCCAGTCACTGTCATCTTACCTCAGCACATGACCCAACCACCTCATTCCATCTCTCATCACAACATCCATCACTTGCTCTCTATCTCTGACCCAGTCACTGTCAACTTACCTCAGCACATGACCCAACCACCTCATTCCATATCTCATCACAACATCCATCACTTGCTCTATTTCTCTCACCCAGTCACTGTCATCTTACCTCAGCACATGACCCAGTCATCTCATTCCATCTCTCATCACAACATCCATCACTTGCTCTATTTCTCTCACCCAGTCACTGTCATCTTACCTCAGCACATGACCCAACCATCTCATTCCATCTCTCATCACAACATCCATCACTTGCTCTCTTTCTCTCACCCAGTCACTGTCATCTTACCTCAGCACATGACCCAACCATCTCATTCCATCACTCATCACTTGCTCTATTTCTCTCACCCAGTCACTGTCATCTTACCTCAGCACATGACCCAACCATCTCATTATATCTATCATCACAACATCCATCACTTGCTCTATTTCTCTCACCCAGTCACTGTCATCTTACCTCAGCACATGACCCAACCATCTCATTATATCTATCATCACAACATCCATCACTTGCTCTATTTCTCTCACACAGTCACTGTCATCTTACCTCAGCACATGACCCAACCATCTCATTCCATCACTCATCACAACATCCATCACTTGCTCTGTTTCTCTCACCCAGGCACTGTCATCTTACCTCAGCACATGACCCAACCATCTCATTATATCTATCATCACAACATCCATCACTTGCTCTATTTCTCTCACCCAGTCACTGTCATCTTACCTCAGCACATGACCCAACCATCTCATTCCATCTCTCATCATAACATCCATCACTTGCTCTATTTCTCTCACCCAGTCACTGTCATCTTACCTCAGCACATGACCCAACCATCTCATTCCATCTCTCATCATAACATCCATCACTTGCTCTATTTCTCTCACCCAGTCACTGTCATCTTACCTCAGCACATGACCCAACCATCTCATTATATCTATCATCACAACATCCATCACTTGTTCTATTTCTCTCACCCAGTCACTGTCATCTTACCTCAGCACATGACCCAAACACCCCATTCCATCTCTCATCACAACATCCATCACTTGCTCTATTTCTCTCACCCAGTCACTGTCATCTTACCTCATCACATGACCCAACCATCTCATTCCATCTCTCATCATAACATCCATCACTTGCTCTATTTCTCTCACCCAGTCACTGTCATCTTACCTCAGCACATGACCCAACCATCTCATTATATCTATCATCACAACATCCATCACTTGTTCTATTTCTCTCACCCAGTCACTGTCATCTTACCTCAGCACATGACCCAACCATCTCTTCCATCACTCATCACAACATCCATCACTTGTTCTATTTCTCTCACCCAGTCACTGTCATCTTATCTCAGCACATGACCCAACCACCTCATTCCATCACTCATCACAACATCCATCACCTGCTCTATTTCTCTCACCCAGTCACTGTCATCTTACCTCAGCACATGACCCAGTCATCTCATTCCATCTCTCATCACAACATCCATCACTTGCTCTATTTCTCTCACCCAGTCACTGTCATCTTACCTCAGCACATGACCCAACCATCTCATTCCATCTCTCATCACAACATCCATCACTTGCTCTATTTCTCTCACCCAGTCACTGTCATCTTACCTCAGCACATGACCCAACCATCTCATTCCATCTCTCATCACAACATCCATCACTTGCTCTCTTTCTCTCACCCAGTCACTGTCATCTTACCTCAGCACATGACCCAACCATCTCATTCCATCACTCATCACAACATCCATCACTTGCTCTATTTCTCTCACCCGGTCACTGTCATCTTACCTCAGCACATGACCCAACCATCTCATTCCATCACTCATCACAACATCCATCACTTGCTCTATTTCTCTCACTCAGTCACTCTCATATTACTTAGCACATGACCCAACCACCTCATTCCATCACTCATCACAACATCCATCACTTGCTCTATTTCACTCACCCAGTCACTTTCATCTTACCTCAGCACATGACCCAACCACCTCATTCCATCTCTCATCACAACATCCATCACTTGCTCTATTTCTCTCACCCAGGCACTGTCATCTTACCTCAGCACATGACCCAACCATCTCATTATATCTATCATCACAACATCCATCACTTGCTCTATTTCTCTCACCCAGTCACTGTCATCTTACCTCAGCACATGACCCAACCATCTCATTCCATCTCTCATCATAACATCCATCACTTGCTCTATTTCTCTCACCCAGTCACTGTCATCTTACCTCAGCACATGACCCAACCATCTCATTCCATCTCTCATCATAACATCCATCACTTGCTCTATTTCTCTCACCCAGTCACTGTCATCTTACCTCAGCACATGACCCAACCATCTCATTATATCTATCATCACAACATCCATCACTTGTTCTATTTCTCTCCCCCAGTCACTGTCATCTTACCTCAGCACATGACCCAAACACCCCATTCCATCTCTCATCACAACATCCATCACTTGCTCCATTTCTCTCACCCAGTCACTGTCATCTTACCTCATCACATGACCCAACCATCTCATTCCATCTCTCATCATAACATCCATCACTTGCTCTATTTCTCTCACCCAGTCACTGTCATCTTACCTCAGCACATGACCCAACCATCTCATTATATCTATCATCACAACATCCATCACTTGTTCTATTTCTCTCACCCAGTCACTGTCATCTTACCTCAGCACATGACCCAACCATCTCTTCCATCACTCATCACAACATCCATCACTTGTTCTATTTCTCTCACCCAGTCACTGTCATCTTATCTCAGCACATGACCCAACCACCTCATTCCATCACTCATCACAACATCCATCACCTGCTCTATTTCTCTCACCCAGTCACTGTCATCTTACCTCAGCACATGACCCAGTCATCTCATTCCATCTCTCATCACAACATCCATCACTTGCTCTATTTCTCTCACCCAGTCACTGTCATCTTACCTCAGCACATGACCCAACCATCTCATTCCATCTCTCATCACAACATCCATCACTTGCTCTCTTTCTCTCACCCAGTCACTGTCATCTTACCTCAGCACATGACCCAACCATATCATTCCATCACTCATCACAACATCCATCACTTGCTCTATTTCTCTCACCCAGTCACTGTCATCTTACCTCAGCACATGACCCAACCATCTCATTCCATCTCTCATCACAACATCCATCACTTGCTCTCTTTCTCTCACCCAGTCACTGTCATCTTACCTCAGCACATGACCCAACCATCTCATTCCATCACTCATCACAACATCCATCACTTGCTCTATTTCTCTCACCCAGTCACTGTCATCTTACCTCAGCACATGACCCAACCATCTCATTCCATCACTCATCACAACATCCATCACTTGCTCTATTTCTCTCACTCAGTCACTCTCATATTACTTAGCACATGACCCAACCACCTCATTCCATCACTCATCACAACATCCATCACTTGCTCTATTTCTCTCACCCAGTCACTGTCATCTTACCTCAGCACATGACCCAACCACCTCATTCCACCTCTCATCACAACATCCATCACTTGCTCTCTATCTCTGACCCAGTCACTGTCAACTTACCTCAGCACATGACCCAACCACCTCATTCCATATCTCATCACAACATCCATCACTTGCTCTATTTCTCTCACCCAGTCACTGTCATCTTACCTCAGCACATGACCCAGTCATCTCATTCCATCTCTCATCACAACATCCATCACTTGCTCTATTTCTCTCACCCAGTCACTGTCATCTTACCTCAGCACATGACCCAACCATCTCATTCCATCTCTCATCACAACATCCATCACTTGCTCTCTTTCTCTCACCCAGTCACTGTCATCTTACCTCAGCACATGACCCAACCATCTCATTCCATCACTCATCACAAAATCCATCACTTGCTCTATTTCTCTCACCCAGTCACTGTCATCTTACCTCAGCACATGACCCAACCACCTCATTATATCTATCATCACAACATCCATCACTTGCTCTATTTCTCTCACCCAGTCACTGTCATCTTACCTCAGCACATGACCCAACCATCTCATTATATCTATCATCACAACATCCATCACTTGCTCTATTTCTCTCACACAGTCACTGTCATCTTACCTCAGCACATGACCCAACCATCTCATTCCATCACTCATCACAACATCCATCACTTGCTCTGTTTCTCTCACCCAGGCACTGTCATCTTACCTCAGCACATGACCCAACCATCTCATTATATCTATCATCACAACATCCATCACTTGCTCTATTTCTCTCACCCAGTCACTGTCATCTTACCTCAGCACATGACCCAACCATCTCATTCCATCTCTCATCATAACATCCATCACTTGCTCTATTTCTCTCACCCAGTCACTGTCATCTTACCTCAGCACATGACCCAACCATCTCATTCCATCTCTCATCATAACATCCATCACTTGCTCTATTTCTCTCACCCAGTCACTGTCATCTTACCTCAGCACATGACCCAACCATCTCATTATATCTATCATCACAACATCCATCACTTGTTCTATTTCTCTCACCCAGTCACTGTCATCTTACCTCAGCACATGACCCAAACACCCCATTCCATCTCTCATCACAACATCCATCACTTGCTCTATTTCTCTCACCCAGTCACTGTCATCTTACCTCATCACATGACCCAACCATCTCATTCCATCTCTCATCATAACATCCATCACTTGCTCTATTTCTCTCACCCAGTCACTGTCATCTTACCTCAGCACATGACACAACCATCTCATTATATCTATCATCACAACATCCATCACTTGTTCTATTTCTCTCACCCAGTCACTGTCATCTTACCTCAGAACATGACCCAACCATCTCTTCCATCACTCATCACAACATCCATCACTTGCTCTATTTCTCCCACCCAGTCACTGTCATCTTACCTCAGCACATGACCCAACCATCTCATTCCATCTCTCATCACAACATCCATCACCTGCTCTATTTCTCTCACCCAGTCACTGTCATCTTACCTCAGCACATGACCCAACTATCTCATTCCATCTCTCATCACAACATCCATCACTTGTTCTATATCTCTCACCCAGTCACTGTCATCTTACATCAGAACATGACCCAACCATCTCTTCCATCACTCATCACAACATCCATCACTTGCTCTCTTTCTATCACCCAGTCACTGTCATCTTACCTCAGCACATGACCCAACCATCTCATTCCATCTCTCATCACAACATCCATCACTTGCTCTATTTCTCTCACCCAGTCACTGTCATCTTACCTCAGCACATGACCCAACTATCTCATTCCATCTCTCATCACAACATCCATCATCTACTCTATATCTCTCACCCAGTCACTGTCATCTTACCTCAGCACATGACCCAGTCACCTCATTCCATCTCTCATCACAACATCCATCACTTGCTTTATTTCTCTCACCCAGTCACTGTCATCTTACCTCAGCACATGACCCAACTATCTCATTCCATCTCTCATCACAACATCCATCATCTACTCTATATCTCTCACCCAGTCACTGTCATCTTACCTCAGCACATGACCCAACCATCTCATTCCATCTCTCATCACAACATCCATCACCTGCTCTATTTCTCTCACCCAGTCACTGTCATCTTACCTCAGCACATGACCCAACCATCTCATTCCATCACTCATCACAACATCCATCACTTGCTCTATTTCTCTCACCCAGTCACTGTCATCTTACTTCAGCACATGACCCAACCATCTCATTCCATCTCTCATCACAACATCCATCACTTGCTCTATTTCTCTCACCCAGTCACTGTCATCTTACCTCAGCACATGACCCAACCATCTCATTCCATCTCTCATCACAACATCCATCACTTGCTCTATTTCTCTCCCCCAGTCACTGTCATCTTACCTCAGCACATAACCCAACCATCTCATTCCATCTCTCATCACAACATCCATCACTTGCTCTATTTCTCTCCCCCAGTCACTGTCATCTTACCTAAGCACATGACCCAACCATCTCATTCCATCTCTCATCACAACATCCATCACTTGCTCTATTTCTCTCACCCAGTCACTGTCATCTTACCTCAGCACATGACCCAACCACCTCATTCCATCACTCATCATAACATCCATCACTTGCTCTATTTCTCTCACCCAGTCACTGTCATCTTACCTCAGCACATGACCCAACCACCTCATTCCATCACTCATCACAACATCCATCACTTGCTCTATTTCACTCACCCAGTCACTTTCATCTTACATCAGCACATGACCCAAACACCCCATTCCATCTCTCATCACAACATCCATCACTTGCTCTATTTCTCTCACCCAGTCACTGTCATCTTACCTCAGCACATGACCCAACCATCTCATTCCATCTCTCATCACAACATCCATCACTTGCTCTATTTCTCTCACCCAGTCACTCTCATCTTACCTCAGCACATGACCCAAACACCCCATTCCATCTCTCATCACAACATCCATCACTTGCTCTATATCTCTCACCCAGTCACTGTCATCTTACCTCAGCACATGACCCAACCATCTCATTCCATCACTCATTACAACATCCATCACTTGCTCTCTATCTCTGACCCAGTCACTGTCAACTTACCTCAGCACATGACCCAACCACCTCATTCCATATCTCATCACAACATCCATCACTTGCTCTATTTCTCTCACCCAGTCACTGTCATCTTACCTCAGCACATGACCCAACCATCTCATTCCATCACTCATCACAACATCCATCACTTGCTCTGTTTCTCTCACCCAGTCACTGTCATCTTACCTCAGCACATGACCCAACCATCTCATTCCATCTCTCACCACAACATCCATCACTTGCTCTATTTCTCTCACCCAGTCACTGTCATCTTACCTCAGCACATGACCCAACCACCTCATTCCATCTCTCATCACAACATCCATCACTTGCTCTATTTCTCTCACCCAGTCACTGTCATCTTACCTCAGCACATGACCCAACCATCTCATTCCATCACTCATTACAACATCCATCACTTGCTCTCTATCTCTGACCCAGTCACTGTCAACTTACCTCAGCACATGACCCAACCACCTCATTCCATATCTCATCACAACATCCATCACTTGCTCTATTTCTCTCACCCAGTCACTGTCATCTTACCTCAGCACATGACCCAACCATCTCATTCCATCACTCATCACAACATCCATCACTTGCTCTGTTTCTCTCACCCAGTCACTGTCATCTTACCTCAGCACATGACCCAACCATCTCATTCCATCTCTCACCACAACATCCATCACTTGCTCTATTTCTCTCACCCAGTCACTGTCATCTTACCTCAGCACATGACCCAACCACCTCATTCCATCTCTCATCACAACATCCATCACTTGCTCTATTTCTCTCACCCAGTCACTGTCATCTTACCTCAGCACATGACCCAACCATCTCATTCCATCTCTCATCACAACATCCATCACTTGCTCTCTTTCTCTCACCCAGTCACTGTCATCTTACCTCAGCACATGACCCAACCATCTCATTCCATCACTCATCACAAAATCCATCACTTGCTCTATTTCTCTCACCCAGTCACTGTCATCTTACCTCAGCACATGACCCAACCATCTCATTCCATCACTCATCACAAAATCCATCACTTGCTCTATTTCTCTCACCCAGTCACTGTCATCTTACCTCAGCACATGACCCAACCACCTCATTATATCTATCATCACAACATCCATCACTTGCTCTATTTCTCTCACCCAGTCACTGTCATCTTACCTCAGCACATGACCCAACCATCTCATTATATCTATCATCACAACATCCATCACTTGCTCTATTTCTCTCACACAGTCACTGTCATCTTACCTCAGCACATGACCCAACCATCTCATTCCATCACTCATCACAACATCCATCACTTGCTCTGTTTCTCTCACCCAGGCACTGTCATCTTACCTCAGCACATGACCCAACCATCTCATTATATCTATCATCACAACATCCATCACTTGCTCTATTTCTCTCACCCAGTCACTGTCATCTTACCTCAGCACATGACCCAACCATCTCATTCCATCTCTCATCATAACATCCATCACTTGCTCTATTTCTCTCACCCAGTCACTGTCATCTTACCTCAGCACATGACCCAACCATCTCATTCCATCTCTCATCATAACATCCATCACTTGCTCTATTTCTCTCACCCAGTCACTGTCATCTTACCTCAGCACATGACCCAACCATCTCATTCCATCTCTCATCATAACATCCATCACTTGCTCTATTTCTCTCACCCAGTCACTGTCATCTTACCTCAGCACATGACCCAACCATCTCATTCCATCTCTCATCACAACATCCATCACTTGCTCTCTTTCTCTCACCCAGTCACTGTCATCTTACCTCAGCACATGACCCAACCATCTCATTCCATCACTCATCACAAAATCCATCACTTGCTCTATTTCTCTCACCCAGTCACTGTCATCTTACCTCAGCACATGACCCAACCACCTCATTATATCTATCATCACAACATCCATCACTTGCTCTATTTCTCTCACCCAGTCACTGTCATCTTACCTCAGCACATGACCCAACCATCTCATTATATCTATCATCACAACATCCATCACTTGCTCTATTTCTCTCACACAGTCACTGTCATCTTACCTCAGCACATGACCCAACCATCTCATTCCATCACTCATCACAACATCCATCACTTGCTCTGTTTCTCTCACCCAGGCACTGTCATCTTACCTCAGCACATGACCCAACCATCTCATTATATCTATCATCACAACATCCATCACTTGCTCTATTTCTCTCACCCAGTCACTGTCATCTTACCTCAGCACATGACCCAACCATCTCATTCCATCTCTCATCATAACATCCATCACTTGCTCTATTTCTCTCACCCAGTCACTGTCATCTTACCTCAGCACATGACCCAACCATCTCATTCCATCTCTCATCATAACATCCATCACTTGCTCTATTTCTCTCACCCAGTCACTGTCATCTTACCTCAGCACATGACCCAACCATCTCATTATATCTATCATCACAACATCCATCACTTGTTCTATTTCTCTCACCCAGTCACTGTCATCTTACCTCAGCACATGACCCAAACACCCCATTCCATCTCTCATCACAACATCCATCACTTGCTCTATTTCTCTCACCCAGTCACTGTCATCTTACCTCATCACATGACCCAACCATCTCATTCCATCTCTCATCATAACATCCATCACTTGCTCTATTTCTCTCACCCAGTCACTGTCATCTTACCTCAGCACATGACACAACCATCTCATTATATCTATCATCACAACATCCATCACTTGTTCTATTTCTCTCACCCAGTCACTGTCATCTTACCTCAGAACATGACCCAACCATCTCTTCCATCACTCATCACAACATCCATCACTTGCTCTATTTCTCTCACCCAGTCACTGTCATCTTACCTCAGCACATGACCCAACCATCTCATTCCATCTCTCATCACAACATCCATCACCTGCTCTATTTCTCTCACCCAGTCACTGTCATCTTACCTCAGCACATGACCCAACTATCTCATTCCATCTCTCATCACAACATCCATCACTTGTTCTATATCTCTCACCCAGTCACTGTCATCTTACATCAGAACATGACCCAACCATCTCTTCCATCACTCATCACAACATCCATCACTTGCTCTCTTTCTATCACCCAGTCACTGTCATCTTACCTCAGCACATGACCCAACCATCTCATTCCATCTCTCATCACAACATCCATCACTTGCTCTATTTCTCTCACCCAGTCACTGTCATCTTACCTCAGCACATGACCCAACTATCTCATTCCATCTCTCATCACAACATCCATCATCTACTCTATATCTCTCACCCAGTCACTGTCATCTTACCTCAGCACATGACCCAGTCACCTCATTCCATCTCTCATCACAACATCCATCACTTGCTTTATTTCTCTCACCCAGTCACTGTCATCTTACCTCAGCACATGACCCAACTATCTCATTCCATCTCTCATCACAACATCCATCATCTACTCTATATCTCTCACCCAGTCACTGTCATCTTACCTCAGCACATGACCCAACCATCTCATTCCATCTCTCATCACAACATCCATCACCTGCTCTATTTCTCTCACCCAGTCACTGTCATCTTACCTCAGCACATGACCCAACCATCTCATTCCATCACTCATCACAACATCCATCACTTGCTCTATTTCTCTCACCCAGTCACTGTCATCTTACTTCAGCACATGACCCAACCATCTCATTCCATCTCTCATCACAACATCCATCACTTGCTCTATTTCTCTCACCCAGTCACTGTCATCTTACCTCAGCACATGACCCAACCATCTCATTCCATCTCTCATCACAACATCCATCACTTGCTCTATTTCTCTCCCCCAGTCACTGTCATCTTACCTCAGCACATAACCCAACCATCTCATTCCATCTCTCATCACAACATCCATCACTTGCTCTATTTCTCTCCCCCAGTCACTGTCATCTTACCTCAGCACATGACCCAACCATCTCATTCCATCTCTCATCACAACATCCATCACTTGCTCTATTTCTCTCACCCAGTCACTGTCATCTTACCTCAGCACATGACCCAACCACCTCATTCCATCACTCATCATAACATCCATCACTTGCTCTATTTCTCTCACCCAGTCACTGTCATCTTACCTCAGCACATGACCCAACCACCTCATTCCATCACTCATCACAACATCCATCACTTGCTCTATTTCACTCACCCAGTCACTTTCATCTTACATCAGCACATGACCCAAACACCCCATTCCATCTCTCATCACAACATCCATCACTTGCTCTATTTCTCTCACCCAGTCACTGTCATCTTACCTCAGCACATGACCCAACCATCTCATTCCATCTCTCATCACAACATCCATCACTTGCTCTATTTCTCTCACCCAGTCACTCTCATCTTACCTCAGCACATGACCCAAACACCCCATTCCATCTCTCATCACAACATCCATCACTTGCTCTATATCTCTCACCCAGTCACTGTCATCTTACCTCAGCACATGACCCAACCATCTCATTCCATCACTCATTACAACATCCATCACTTGCTCTCTATCTCTGACCCAGTCACTGTCAACTTACCTCAGCACATGACCCAACCACCTCATTCCATACCTCATCACAACATCCATCACTTGCTCTATTTCTCTCACCCAGTCACTGTCATCTTACCTCAGCACATGACCCAACCATCTCATTCCATCACTCATCACAACATCCATCACTTGCTCTGTTTCTCTCACCCAGTCACTGTCATCTTACCTCAGCACATGACCCAACCATCTCATTCCATCTCTCACCACAACATCCATCACTTGCTCTATTTCTCTCACCCAGTCACTGTCATCTTACCTCAGCACATGACCCAACCACCTCATTCCATCTCTCATCACAACATCCATCACTTGCTCTATTTCTCTCACCCAGTCACTGTCATCTTACCTCAGCACATGACCCAACCATCTCATTCCATCACTCATTACAACATCCATCACTTGCTCTCTATCTCTGACCCAGTCACTGTCAACTTACCTCAGCACATGACCCAACCACCTCATTCCATATCTCATCACAACATCCATCACTTGCTCTATTTCTCTCACCCAGTCACTGTCATCTTACCTCAGCACATGACCCAACCATCTCATTCCATCACTCATCACAACATCCATCACTTGCTCTGTTTCTCTCACCCAGTCACTGTCATCTTACCTCAGCACATGACCCAACCATCTCATTCCATCTCTCACCACAACATCCATCACTTGCTCTATTTCTCTCACCCAGTCACTGTCATCTTACCTCAGCACATGACCCAACCACCTCATTCCATCTCTCATCACAACATCCATCACTTGCTCTATTTCTCTCACCCAGTCACTGTCATCTTACCTCAGCACATGACCCAACCATCTCATTCCATCTCTCATCACAACATCCATCACTTGCTCTCTTTCTCTCACCCAGTCACTGTCATCTTACCTCAGCACATGACCCAACCATCTCATTCCATCACTCATCACAAAATCCATCACTTGCTCTATTTCTCTCACCCAGTCACTGTCATCTTACCTCAGCACATGACCCAACCATCTCATTATATCTATCATCACAACATCCATCACTTGCTCTATTTCTCTCACCCAGTCACTGTCATCTTACCTCAGCACATGACCCAACCATCTCATTATATCTATCATCACAACATCCATCACTTGCTCTATTTCTCTCACCCAGTCACTGTCATCTTACCTCAGCACATGACCCAACCATCTCATTCCATCACTCATCACAACATCCATCACTTGCTCTGTTTCTCTCACCCAGGCACTGTCATCTTACCTCAGCACATGACCCAACCATCTCATTATACCTATCATCACAACATCCATCACTTGCTCTATTTCTCTCACCCAGTCACTGTCATCTTACCTCAGCACATGACCCAACCATCTCATTCCATCTCTCATCATAACATCCATCACTTGCTCTATTTCTCTCACCCAGTCACTGTCATCTTATCTCAGCACATGACCCAACCACCTCATTCCATCACTCATCACAACATCCATCACCTGCTCTATTTCTCTCACCCAGTCACTGTCATCTTACCTCAGCACATGACCCAGTCATCTCATTCCATCTCTCATCACAACATCCATCACTTGCTCTATTTCTCTCACCCAGTCACTGTCATCTTACCTCAGCACATGACCCAACCATCTCATTCCATCTCTCATCACAACATCCATCACTTGCTCTCTTTCTCTCACCCAGTCACTGTCATCTTACCTCAGCACATGACCCAACCATCTCATTCCATCACTCATCATAAAATCCATCACTTGCTCTATTTCTCTCACCCAGTCACTGTCATCTTACCTCATCACATGACCCAACCATCTCATTCCATCACTCATCACAACATCCATCACTTGCTCTATATCTCTCACCCAGTCACTGTCATCTTACCTCATCACATGACCCAACCATCTCATTCCATCACTCATCACAAAATCCATCACTTGCTCTATTTCTCTCACCCTGTCACTGTCATCTTACCTCAGCACATGACCCAACCATCTCATTCCATCACTCATCACAACATCCATCACTTGCTCTATATCTCTCACCCAGTCACTGTCATCTTACCTCATCACATGACCCAACCATCTCATTCCATCACTCATCACAACATCCATCACTTGTTCTATTTCTCTCACCCAGTCACTGTCATCTTACCTCAGCACATGACCCAACCATCTCATTATATCTATCATCACAACATCCATCACTTGCTCTATTTCTCTCACCCAGTCACTGTCATCTTACCTCAGCACATGACCCAACCATATCATTATATCTATCATCATAACATCCATCACTTGTTCTATTTCTCTCACCCAGTCACTGTCATCTTACCTCAGCACATGACAAAACCATCTCATTATATCTATCATAATAACATCCATCACTTGTTCTATTTCTCTCACCCAGTCACTGTCATCTTACCTCAGCACATGACCCAACCATCTCATTCCATCTCTCATCATAACATCATTCACTTGCTCTATTTCTCTCACCCAGTCACTGTCATCTTACCTCAGCACATGACCCAACCATCTCATTATATCTATCATCACAACATCCATCACTTGTTCTATTTCTCTCACCCAGTCACTGTCATCTTACCTCAGCACATGACCCAACCATCTCATTCCATCACTCATCACAACATCCATCACTTGATTTATTTCTCTCACCCAGTCACTGTCATCGTACCTCAGCACATGACCCAACCATCTCATTCCATCACTCATCACAACATCCATCACTTGCTCTATATCTCTCACCCAGTCACTGTCATCTTACCTCAGCACATGACCCAACCATCTCATTATATCTATCATCACAACATCCATCACTTGCTCTATTTCTCTCACCCAGTCACTGTCATCTTACCTCAGCACATGACCCAACCATCTCATTCCATCACTCATCACAACATCCATCACTTGCTCTATTTCTCTCACCTAGTCACTGTCATCTTACCTCAGCACATGACCCAACCATCTCATTATATCTATCATCACAACATCCATCACTTGCTCTATTTCTCTCACCCAGTCACTGTCATCTTACCTCAGCACATGACCCAACCATCTCATTCAATCACTCATCACAACATCCATCACTTGCTCTATTTCTCTCACCCAGTCACTGTCATCTTACCTCAGCACATGACCCAACCACCCCATTCCATCACTCATCACAACATCCATCACTTGCTCTATTTCTCTCACCCAGTCACTGTCATCTTACCTCAGCACATGACCCAACCATCTCATTCCATCTCTCATTACAACATCCATCACCTGCTCTATATCTCTCACCCAGTCACTGTCATCTTACCTCAGCACATGACCCAGTCATCTCATTCCATCTCTCATCACAACATCCATCACTTGCTCTATTTCTCTCACCCAGTCACTGTCATCTTACCTCAGCACATGACCCAACCATCTCATTCCATCTCTCATCACAACATCCATCACTTGCTCTCTTTCTCTCACCCAGTCACTGTCATCTTACCTCAGCACATGACCCAACCATCTCATTCCATCACTCATCATAAAATCCATCACTTGCTCTATTTCTCTCACCCAGTCACTGTCATCTTACCTCATCACATGACCCAACCATCTCATTCCATCACTCATCACAACATCCATCACTTGCTCTATATCTCTCACCCAGTCACTGTCATCTTACCTCATCACATGACCCAACCATCTCATTCCATCACTCATCACAAAATCCATCACTTGCTCTATTTCTCTCACCCAGTCACTGTCATCTTACCTCAGCACATGACCCAACCATCTCATTCCATCACTCATCACAACATCCATCACTTGCTCTATATCTCTCACCCAGTCACTGTCATCTTACCTCATCACATGACCCAACCATCTCATTCCATCACTCATCACAACATCCATCACTTGTTCTATTTCTCTCACCCAGTCACTGTCATCTTACCTCAGCACATGACCCAACCATCTCATTATATCTATCATCACAACATCCATCACTTGCTCTATTTCTCTCACCCAGTCACTGTCATCTTACCTCAGCACATGACCCAACCATATCATTATATCTATCATCATAACATCCATCACTTGTTCTATTTCTCTCACCCAGTCACTGTCATCTTACCTCAGCACATGACCCAACCATATCATTATATCTATCATCATAACATCCATCACTTGTTCTATTTCTCTCACCCAGTCACTGTCATCTTACCTCAGCACATGACAAAACCATCTCATTATATCTATCATCATAACATCCATCACTTGTTCTATTTCTCTCACCCAGTCACTGTCATCTTACCTCAGCACATGACCCAACCATCTCATTCCATCTCTCATCATAACATCCATCACTTGCTCTATTTCTCTCACCCAGTCACTGTCATCTTATCTCAGCACATGACCCAACCACCTCATTCCATCACTCATCACAACATCCATCACCTGCTCTATTTCTCTCACCCAGTCACTGTCATCTTACCTCAGCACATGACCCAGTCATCTCATTCCATCTCTCATCACAACATCCATCACTTGCTCTATTTCTCTCACCCAGTCACTGTCATCTTACCTCCGCACATGACCCAACCATCTCATTCCATCTCTCATCACAACATCCATCACTTGCTCTCTTTCTCTCACCCAGTCACTGTCATCTTACCTCAGCACATGACCCAACCATCTCATTCCATCACTCATCATAAAATCCATCACTTGCTCTATTTCTCTCACCCAGTCACTGTCATCTTACCTCATCACATGACCCAACCATCTCATTCCATCACTCATCACAACATCCATCACTTGCTCTATATCTCTCACCCAGTCACTGTCATCTTACCTCATCACATGACCCAACCATCTCATTCCATCACTCATCACAACATCCATCACTTGTTCTATTTCTCTCACCCAGTCACTGTCATCTTACCTCAGCACATGACCCAACCATCTCATTATATCTATCATCACAACATCCATCACTTGCTCTATTTCTCTCACCCAGTCACTGTCATCTTACCTCAGCACATGACCCAACCATATCATTATATCTATCATCATAACATCCATCACTTGTTCTATTTCTCTCACCCAGTCACTGTCATCTTACCTCAGCACATGACAAAACCATCTCATTATATCTATCATAATAACATCCATCACTTGTTCTATTTCTCTCACCCAGTCACTGTCATCTTACCTCAGCACATGACCCAGCCATCTCATTCCATCTCTCATCATAACATCATTCACTTGCTCTATTTCTCTCACCCAGTCACTGTCATCTTACCTCAGCACATGACCCAACCATCTCATTATATCTATCATCACAACATCCATCACTTGTTCTATTTCTCTCACCCAGTCACTGTCATCTTACCTCAGCACATGACCCAACCATCTCATTCCATCACTCATCACAACATCCATCACTTGATTTATTTCTCTCACCCAGTCACTGTCATCGTACCTCAGCACATGACCCAACCATCTCATTCCATCACTCATCACAACATCCATCACTTGCTCTATATCTCTCACCCAGTCACTGTCATCTTACCTCAGCACATGACCCAACCATCTCATTATATCTATCATCACAACATCCATCACTTGCTCTATTTCTCTCACCCAGTCACTGTCATCTTACCTCAGCACATGACCCAACCATCTCATTCCATCACTCATCACAACATCCATCACTTGCTCTATTTCTCTCACCTAGTCACTGTCATCTTACCTCAGCACATGACCCAACCATCTCATTATATCTATCATCACAACATCCATCACTTGCTCTATTTCTCTCACCCAGTCACTGTCATCTTACCTCAGCACATGACCCAACCATCTCATTCAATCACTCATCACAACATCCATCACTTGCTCTATTTCTCTCACCCAGTCACTGTCATCTTACCTCAGCACATGACCCAACCACCCCATTCCATCACTCATCACAACATCCATCACTTGCTCTATTTCTCTCACCCAGTCACTGTCATCTTACCTCAGCACATGACCCAACCATCTCATTCCATCTCTCATTACAACATCCATCACCTGCTCTATATCTCTCACCCAGTCACTGTCATCTTACCTCAGCACATGACCCAGTCATCTCATTCCATCTCTCATCACAACATCCATCACTTGCTCTATTTCTCTCACCCAGTCACTGTCATCTTACCTCAGCACATGACCCAACCATCTCATTCCATCTCTCATCACAACATCCATCACTTGCTCTCTTTCTCTCACCCAGTCACTGTCATCTTACCTCAGCACATGACCCAACCATCTCATTCCATCACTCATCATAAAATCCATCACTTGCTCTATTTCTCTCACCCAGTCACTGTCATCTTACCTCATCACATGACCCAACCATCTCATTCCATCACTCATCACAACATCCATCACTTGCTCTATATCTCTCACCCAGTCACTGTCATCTTACCTCATCACATGACCCAACCATCTCATTCCATCACTCATCATAAAATCCATCACTTGCTCTATTTCTCTCACCCAGTCACTGTCATCTTACCTCAGCACATGACCCAACCATCTCATTCCATCACTCATCACAACATCCATCACTTGCTCTATATCTCTCACCCAGTCACTGTCATCTTACCTCATCACATGACCCAACCATCTCATTCCATCACTCATCACAACATCCATCACTTGTTCTATTTCTCTCACCCAGTCATTGTCATCTTACCTCAGCACATGACCCAACCATCTCATTATATCTATCATCACAACATCCATCACTTGCTCTATTTCTCTCACCCAGTCACTGTCATCTTACCTCAGCACATGACCCAACCATATCATTATATCTATCATCATAACATCCATCACTTGTTCTATTTCTCTCACCCAGTCACTGTCATCTTACCTCAGCACATGACAAAACCATCTCATTATATCTATCATCATAACATCCATCACTTGTTCTATTTCTCTCACCCAGTCACTGTCATCTTACCTCAGCACATGACCCAACCATCTCATTCCATCACTCATCACAACATCCATCACTTGTTCTATTTCTCTCACCCAGTCACTGTCATCTTACCCCAGCACATGACCCAACCATCTCATTCCATCTCTCATCATAACATCCATCACTTGCTCTATTTCTCTCACCCAGTCACTGTCATCTTACCTCAGCACATGACCCAACCATCTCATTATATCTATCATCACAACATCCATCACTTGTTCTATTTCTCTCACCCAGTCACTGTCATCTTACCTCAGCACATGACCCAACCATCTCATTCCATCACTCATCACAACATCCATCACTTGCTCTATTTCTCTCACCTAGTCACTGTCATCTTACCTCAGCACATGACCCAACCATCTCATTATATCTATCATCACAACATCCATCACTTGTTCTATTTCTCTCACCCAGTCACTGTCATCTTACCTCAGCACATGACCCAACCATCTCATTCCATCTCTCATCACAACATCCATCACTTGCTCTATTTCTCTCACCCAGTCACTGTCATCTTACCTCAGCACATGACCCAACCATCTCATTATATCTATCATCATAACATCCATCACTTGCTCTATTTCTCTCACCCAGTCACTGTCATCTTACCTCAGCACATGACCTAAACCATCCATTCCATCTCTCATCACAACATCCATCACTTGCTCTATTTCTCTCACCCAGTCACTGTCATCTTACCTCAGCACATGACCCAACCATCTCATTCAATCACTCATCACAACATCCATCACTTGCTCTATTTCTCTCACCCAGTCACTGTCATCTTACCTCAGCACATGACCCGAACCACCCCATTCCATCTCTCATCACAACATCCATCACTTGCTCTATTTCTCTCACCCAGTCACTGTCATCTTACCTCAGCACATGACCCAACCATCTCATTCCATCACTCATCACAACATCCATCACTTGCTCTATTTCTCTCACCCAGTCACTGTCATCTTACCTCAGCACATGACCCAACCATCTCATTCCATCTCTCACCCCAACATCCATCACTTGTTCTATTCCCATCATCCACTCCAGTTCTTTGTCTTCCTCTCTCAGCAATATTCTCCTCATGCACAGAACCGTTCCCATTGTTTTGGTAATATTTCTATTCATTAAGAAATCCAATGTCTGTGAGGTGTGATAGTTAAGTAGCAGTTGTGTTACAAGTGGTGGTGGTGACAGTATTGATGTTGGTGACGGAGGTGGCATTGGTTGTGATGGTGATAGCAATGGTGTTAGTGGTGGAGGAGGTGGCAATGGTGGTGGCAACAATGTTCAACATGTGGTGTTAATTGCCACTGTTTTGTATGCCAAGATAAACAATGCCAGGAAAAACTGAAAATAACAACCCCTACTACAGTTTGTTTATAAACAATTCTCCCCACTGTTGCTAGTAAATACAATAATGTAGACAACATTGTTATTAACATACGGGCGTTGGATTAGCAGTAGAATCGGTAGAGTGTCGGACGACATGCTTTGTGTCATACTGAGTTGGTAAAATAAAGTACCAGTAATACACTGGGATCAATTGATTTTCCCTCCCCACCCTTCAAATTGTTGGCCTTGTACAAAATGTAGAAACAATTCTTATATGTTATCCCAGGAAAAGATGGTGGATTGTTAGAATTATCAGTGCCATACACAACAGCTTGTGGTATATGTCTTGTCTCTCTACATTCTGAGTTCAAATCCTACAAAGGTCAACTATAAATCTTTTATCCTTCCAGGGCTGATGAAAACAAACTCTCTGTCGTGAAATTTCTGGCAGCATGCCTCTATGAGAAATTAGAGGGTCAGACATTGGACAAAATAGTTGGACGTATTTCTTCTAGATCTGTACATTCTGAGTTCAAATCTTGCTTAGATCAACTTTATCTTTGATCCTTCTGTTCTAGATCTGTACATTCTGAGTTCAAATCTTGCTTAGATCAATTTTATCTTTGATCCTTCTGTTCTAAATCTGTACATTCTCAGTTCAAATCTTGCTTAGATCAACTTTATCTTTGATCCTTCTGTTCTAAATCTGTACATTCTCAGTTCAAATCTTGCTTAGATCAATTTTATCTTTGATCCTTCTGTTCTAAATCTGTACATTCTCAGTTCAAATCTTGCTTAGATCAATTTTATCTTTGATCCTTCTGTTCTAAATCTGTACATTCTCAGTTCAAATCTTGCTTAGTTCAACTTTATCTTTGATCCTTCTGTTCTAGATCTGTACATTCTGAGTTCAAATCTTGCTTAGATCAACTTTATCTTTGATCCTTCTGTTCTAGATCTGTACATTCTCAGTTCAAATCTTACTTAGATCAACTTTATCTTTGATCCTTCTGTTCTAGATCTGTACATTCTGAGTTCAAATCTTGCTTAGATCAACTTTATCTTTGATCCTTCTGTTCTAAATCTGTACATTCTCGGTTCAAATCTTGCTTAGATCAACTTTATCTTTGATCCTTCTGTTCTAGATCTGTACATTCTGAGTTCAAATCTTGCTTAGATCAACTTTATCTTTGATCCTTCTGTTCTAGATCTGTACATTCTCAGTTCAAATCTTACTTAGATCAACTTTATCTTTGATCCTTCTGTTCTAGATCTGTACATTCTGAGTTCAAATCTTGCTTAGATCAACTTTATCTTTGATCCTTCTGTTCTAAATCTGTACATTCTCGGTTCAAATCTTGCTTAGATCAACTTTATCTTTGATCCTTCTGTTCTAGATCTGTACATTCTGAGTTCAAATCTTGCTTAGATCAACTTTATCTTTGATCCTTCTGTTCTAAATCTGTACATTCTCAGTTCAAATCTTGCTTAGATCAACTTTATCTTTGATCCTTCTGTTCTAAATCTGTACATTCTCAGTTCAAATCTTACTTAGATCAACTTTATCTTTGATCCTTCTGTTCAAGATCTATACATTCTGAGTTCAAATCTTGCTTAGATCAACTTTATCTTTGATCCTTCTGTTCTAGATCTGTACATTCTGAGTTCAAATCTCTCTGAGTTCAATTTTACTTTTGATTCTTGTTTTATTGTCTGATCTTTAGCAGTATTGCTATTTAGTGGGTCACACTAAATTGATCTATTGTGTAGTGGGTAGTGAGGGTGGTGATATATTGTGTAGTGGTGGTGAGGGTGGTGATATATTGTGTAGTGGTGGTGAGGGTGGTGATATATTGTGTAGTGGTGGTGAGGGTGTGTAATGAACAGGTGGGGAGGGTGGTGATATATATGTAGAAATGTGTGTGTGTGTGTGTGTGTGTGTGTGTGTGTGTCTATGTATGTAGAAGTGTGTCTATGTATGTAGAAGTGTGTCTATGTATGTAGAAGTGTGTCTATGTATGTAGAAGTGTGTGTACATGTCTATGTAGAAGTGTGTGTACATGTCTATGTAGAAGTATGTGTGTATGTCTGTAGAAGTGTGTGTGTATGTCTGTAGAAGTGTGTGTGTCTGTAGAAGTGTGTGTATGTCTGTAGAAGTGTATGTGTGTGTGTCTGTAGAAGTGTATGTGTGTGTGTCTGTAGAAGTGTGTGTGTGTCTGTAGAAGTGTGTGTGTGTCTGTAGAAGTGTGTGTGTGTCTGTAGAAGTGTGTGTGTATGTAGAAGTGGGTGTGTGTAAGTAGATGTGTGAAGTGTGTGTGTGTCTGTATGTAGAAGTGTGTGTGTGTCTGTATGTAGAAGTGTGTGTGTATGTAGATGTGTGCATGTGTGTGTATGTAGATGTGTGTCTCTGTCTGTATGTAGGTGTGTGTGTGTCTGTATGTAGTGTGTGTGTGTGTGTGTGTGTGCCTGTAGTGTGTGTGTGTGTGTGTGCTGTTCTTGTTCCTAAAGTAGAAACTACATCACTATTAAGGGCAGTAGTGTTGGTAGAGCGTTAGACAACTTGCAGCATAGTTATGTCCCTTTACGTTTTCAGTTCAAATCTCGCCAAGGTTAGCTTTGGTTTTCAGGCTTATGGGGTCGATAAAATAAAGTACCAGTAACACACTGGGGTCGATTTAATCAACTCTCCCCTCCCCTAAAGATTGTTGGCCTTGTGTCTATATCGGAAACCATTATTAGTCAACTTTGCCTTTCATCCTTACGGGGTCGATAAAATAAAGTACCAGTAATGTACTGGGTAATTGCTGGCCTTGTGCCAAAAGTAGAAATAATTATTATTATTATTGTTGTTATTATTATTTAATATTATTATATATTTTTCTCACACCTAGATTCTTGAATCTGTGGCAGAACTGGAGAGAATAGCGCACTCCTTATAAATCTATTTATCTGTGTATCTAAGAGAATCTTTGGAGGCACCCTACTACTGCACACTACACTGCTCTCTATGTATTCTGAGAGCTGTAGTAATACCTTAACATTTGGAAGTAACGTCTACTCTCACCGAACCTTGTCTACCCAGGTGTCTCACTTCATATTTCAATGAACCATTTCTGACCAAATAGTTTGTTTTTTTTAATTACATAAGCTGCAAGTAAGTCTTTGTTTATTATCTCTGTTAATTACTTATCAATTGGTAATTATTTAATGTTTATTGTTGTTATTGTTGTTTGTTTCTTTTTTTTTTCTTCATCTTTATTTGTAACTTTTTAAAATAGATTCTAGAAATATCTCTTCCAATTCAGGATTCTGAAATAATTAAATATAATAATTAATTAAATATGATAATTGGTAACAAAAATTTTGACTCAGAAAGCATTGGGTATATTTTAAATTTGAAATGTGAGCGTCTCTCGGGATATTTTACCTGATTTTCTCAACTATTAGTTATTGTGATCTACTGTTATTTCAGTTATTTCTGCTTTGGGATGCTCACATTTCAAATTTAAGAAATAATGTATTTTACTTATAGCATTACTTGGCCTTACCTGGGTTTGTTAGTACCTAAAATAAATATAATCAACTTTTCCAGCAGTAATCTGGTGTGTTTGGCTTCCAGGCCGTACTATTTGCCAGGCCAGGCTTTACTATTTGCCAGGCCAGGCTTTACTATTTGCCAGGCCAGGTCTTACTATTTGCCAGGCCAGGCCAAAATGGGTAATGTCTAAGTATCAGCCACTCTCTGATAGGTTTGTGATAGACCTGTGGCAGATGTTTGGTGCTTGTGGCCACTCTGGACCACATTCCTACTCACTACTATTGTGGTGAGGTTAGCTACCCTCAAGTGAAGAGGAGTTGCTGTTCCAGTGTTCCTTACCATCCTCTGAGAGTCTTCTCCATCCTGTCTGCTGGGGCCACGAGGTGGACTATCTTTTAAACAATGAGTGGTCACACTCACACACACACACACACACAGAGTAAACAATAACAATACATGATAGCAATATTACAGGAATTCCCTATATTTGGGATAAATTGTTCCCAAAAGATGCTAACAATTTTCAGGTACTTCTAAAACATTGATTCAATTACAATTTTTGCAAACCAGTAGATTCTAGAAAGTGTTCTCTGATTAGTGTCATATTTTCCTGGTAGCAGTGACTATATTTGTTTGGGTTTATTAGTGGCTAAAATGAATACAACTTGATTTCACTGTATTTTGGAAGCATGCATGTATGGTCTCGTAACTCCTGAGGGAGTTGTAAGGGTGTCATATTGACCTACAGCGTGTCTAGGTCATCGTTTAAACCTGGTGGAGCCCATCTCCTCTCCAGGTCGAATAGAGTAGATTTCTTCCAGAGAAGAATAGGAAGTGAGAGAGAGGAAAAGAGAAAGAGATATAGAGGAAGAATTGACCTCAGTACTTGACTGGTACTTTTTTATCAACCTCAAATGGATGAAAGGCAAAGTTGATCTTGGTGAGATTTGAACAGAAAGCTAAAATGAATATCACAAAACATTCTATTTGACATTCTAATGATTCTACCAATTCACTGCCTGGTACTTCTTTAGTTTAATTGCTGTCCAAAGCTGTTGACACTCTTCAATCGGTGTGAATATGTTAAGACTCAGAATTGTCATATCTAAGTCATAAGATGGTTCAAGTTAAGCTTCATAAGAATCTGCCAAAGAAATAAACAATCAAATAGATTCTAGAAATTTCTTCTAATTCAGAGTTCTGAAATAATTTACCTGAAGTGTCAGTTATATTTGACTAATTACAGTTATCTGACCTTGCACAAGTTTATTAACTCTTAAAGATGCTATGCCACATGAAACCACATTAGCAAGACATTCTTTCAAAAGTAAAACAACACTATGACTGCATCACATTCAATTATTTAGTTTATTGCAAATTTTCACAACAATCTGTCCAGTAGTAACAACATTATATTTAGTACAAAACAACACCATGACTACATCACATTAAAAAATGAAGTCTTTACTCTCATACTGCAAACTTTCACAACAATCTGTCCTCTAGTAATGATACTACATATAGTACAACACTATGATAGCATTACATTAAATATTCTATTCAAACACTTTCTTATTTATAATAAATGATGGGCTTCTGTGCAGTTACCATCTGCCAGATTCATTCATAAGGTATTGGTCAGTCTGGACCCATAGTAGAATAGAAGACACTTGCCCAAAGTGCCACTCTAGTTGTGAAGGAAACTTTCTAACTACACACCGATATTTGCACCTATTCACCTTTATATATTAATATGATTAGTTTTTTTTAAAACAATCTATTAATTAGTATTTACTATTCTAGCCATTAGTATTTGTGTGTGACCATCTTTTCCTACAGTTTGTAGATTTTCTTATATATTTTCTCTTCTTCACATCAACAATTTGTTAGCTGTTTATTATGAGAATAATATGATAAATTCACTATATGTACTAATATGTACTTTGTAGCAGTCCTAGTTTCATTTGATGGGAGATTCATGAGATTATCAGCTGTAAATCTGGTTGATTGATAGATTACTATGATTTTTAGGTCGATTGATTTGGTACTATATAGATTTCTGACAAAAGGCAATGTTTTTGTTTTCAATGAATTATGAAAGTCAACAGGTATCTGGTGGGATGTGGTAATATAACTTATTATTTAGTGTTGGGGAACATAATTTAAAGACACTTATATAAAACTGTGATGGGAAATGTTTAGATAAACATCATCATTGTTGTCATAAAGCTTCTGTTTTCTCTACTAGCAAGAGTTGGACATGTTGTTATTGACCAATACTGAAGTGGAACCTCTCACCTCAATGTGGGCCCAGGGCCTGAGAAATAATCCTACGCTCTACCAAATATATATTATTGTGGCACCAACATTTGGGAGATTGTCATGTCTTTGGTAGAGCTGAAGAGTCTTCTGATCCTTTATTTGGAAGGTTTTCTACAACTGGTTGCTTTAACTATCACCAACCACTTCACAAAGTTTAGTGGGGGGTTGTTTTAAATAAACAGCTCTGTCAGAGAACCAGAGGCAGCCTCAGGTGGTTTGGTATTTAATATTTAGATGAGTAAAGTGTGTTTACATTACATGGTCAGTTGAATAACTGGACATAAGGATAAATATGAAGTACTGAGTGGGCCATAGACTGTATTTTATTAGAAATATAGTAACATAAATATTAGATTAGGACAGATACATTGAATAATGTAGTCCTAGATAGACTATGACTGAAAATAAGAAAAGATGATCATGACTGGACTGGCTTTGATCATATTTCAGCTTGATCACAGCCACCAGAATAAGAATATTAACTCTGTAAAGTGATATTGTTGGTGCTACAATAAAATACACCCAGTGTACTCTGTTAAGTTGTTGGCATTGGAAAGGACTGCCAACCATAGAGGTCATGCCAAATATGGAACATATGAACTAAATGTGCTTTTCTGACCAGTCAATCATGGACAATAACAACTCGTCTAACCCATGCCAGTATGTAAAGTGGATGTAATATAATGATGCTGGTGATGATAGTGATAAACACATTAAAATAACCAGTTGTTGTAGAATGGAGGCTCAGTTTCAGGTGATAACATAAGGGTTAACCTGCTTGTTTTGTTGTTTACATACAGTATTTGCTAAACTCTTCATTGTTAGTATAGAGTATAGCATTAAAACAAAACACTGTTAATGCACTACTAATTTAGATATTAGGTTCTACAACATATCCCTCCCTCTCTCACTTCTCTCCCCCCTCTCTCTCTCTCTCTCTGACCCCCCCCCCCCCCCTCTCATTATATTTTCAATAAATTGCTCTATCTTTCATGGTTCAATATAGATTTTCTAGAACCTAACCCACCAATTTAGTGGAATTAATGAGAATCTAAGCTGCTGCTGATAATCCTGCCTTTGGGGTGGGGTTGTTATAAGGTTTGTTTGTCAGATGTAAAGTGAAAGATAACTGGCAGTGTGTGTGTGTCTGTGTGTGTGTGTGTAGTTAGGCCAGTATGTCTACACACATCCATACATACATATATATATATATATGTATGGATGTATAGTACTTTAATTTTGTTTTAATTTTCTTTTAATATGATTTTAATTTTTGAATGTAAACTGCCATGCTAAAATATTATAATGGATGTCAACCCACTGTGCATCAATATATACATATGTTTCTGTATGTCTCTTGTGTTGGAAAGGAGGTCATGTATGTAAACAATCATTGAAAAATTGCTCCGAAGACTCAAACCTCGGTTTGGAAGAAACAATTGTAAACTAATAAATGGTTTGAACAGAACTTTGATTCATGTGATTTCTATATAACTGCTCTGTAGAACAACTGATGTTATTACATTGAGCTATTTATCTTACTGGTAATAAGGTGGTAATAAATTACTGTCTTTCACTGTTTAGGGTTTAAAATATATATAACTATAATAGGTTTTAGTATATACATAACCATAAATAGTATCCTTAATACTATATACATACATATATACATATATATATATATATACATACATATATATATATATATACATACATATATATATATATATATATATACATACATATATATATATATATACATATATACAAACATGGAAGCACGGCCTAGAGTCAAAAGGACTTAAAATTAACCTGGCTAAGACCAAAGTTCTAGTTTGTAGGAAAGAAAACAAGGCGGCGGTCCCTTCTGGGAAATGGTCGTGCTCGGTGTGTAGGAAAGGCGTAGGTAGAAACTCCATTTTATGTCCTAAATGCAAAGTATGGGTGCATAAAAGATGTAGTGAGATCACAGGTAAGCTAACTAAGAACATAGATTTTACATGTGGCCGGTGTTCTGGTGCAATAAGTAGCAGCAAGTGCCCACAAAATACTAGCTCTTTCAACTGCGCAGAGGGTTCTATAGAAATAGTGGACAGCTTCCGTTACCTGGGCGATAAAATCAGCAGTGGGGGAGGGTGCTCTGAAAGTACTGTAGCTAGAGTCAGAACTGGTTGGAAAAAGTTCAGAGAGCTTATACCACTATTAGCTGCTAAAGGGTTCTCCCTAAAAATGAAAGGCAGGTTGTACGATGCCTGCATACGAACAGCAATGTTGCATGGCAGTGAGACCTGGGCATTGTGTGCAGAGGATATACGCAGACTAGAGAGGAACGAAGCTTGCATGCTCCGCTGGATGTGTAACAGTAATATACGTGAACGGCAAAGCATAAACGAACTAAGGAAAAAATTAGAGATAAGAGGGATCAGATGTTGTTTACTCGAGAGAAGGCTGCGTTGGTATGGA
>OZ024742.1:315000-322500 GCA_964016885.1 Eledone cirrhosa | reverse complement strand
GCAGTGGTAGTAGTTCCCTAAACTTCTTCCATCCCGTTCTTACCCTAGTTATTGTACTTTCTGAGCACCCACCTCCGTTGCTAATTCGGTCACCTAGGTAGCAGAAGCTGTCTACTGTTTCTACAGGGCCCTCCCAGAGATTGGTGGTACTTGTTTCCTGTGGCTGTTTGCTTGCTGTTTCAGCACAGCTGCTGCATGTGAATCCTACATTCTTAATTAAGCTTCCTGAGATCCCGCTACATCTCTTGTGTACCCATTGTTTGCATTTGGGGCAAAGAATGGAGTTCCTACCTACACCTTTCCTACATACTGAGCAAGGCCATTTCCCTGAGGGGATCTGGGTTCTGTTTTCTCGTCTACTTATAAGGACCTTAGTCTTTGTCATGTTGACTTTGAGGCCCTTTCTCTCTAGTCCCTGCTTCCAGGTTTGGAATTTATTCTCTAGTTCTACCATAGATTCAGCTATGAGTGCGAGGTCATCAGCATACAGGAGTTCCCATGGGCATCCGGTCTTAAACTCCTCCGTTATTGCCTGCAGGACTATGATGAACAGGAGAGGGCTAAGAACAGAGCCCTGGTGGACCCCAACCTGTACGCTAAATTCCTCGCTATACTCATTGCCAATCCTAACTTTGCTGACTGCTCCCCTATACATGGCTTGTACCGCTTTCACAAGCCATTCATCTACTCCTAGTTTTCTAAGAGCCCACCAGATTACTGCACGTGGAACTCTGTCAAAGGCTTTCTCAAGGTCGACAAATGCCAAGTAGAGTGGCTTACTTTTAGCTAGGTACTTTTCCTGTAATTGCCTCACAAGGAAGAGCGCATCAGTGGTGCCTTTCCCTGGAACAAACCCAAATTGCATCTCGTCTATATTCACCCGGTCCCTAATCAGCTGTGCTATAACTCTTTCTGTTACTTTCATGACCTGGTCCATCAACTTTATACCTCTATAGTTTCCTCTATCTAGTGCATCGCCTTTACCTTTGTAGCAGTTGACAATGATGCTACTGCACCAATCTTTTGGTATGGCCCCCTCTAGTATTACCTGGTTAACGATACGTGTGGTTATAGTGTGACCTACAGACCCAGATGCCTTCAGCATCTCGGCAGCTATACCCGATGGACCGGTTGCCTTCCCTATCTTCATATCTCTGATTGCCTTACTTACTACGCTGCCGCTGACTTGTACTGCTGGTCCCTCTATAGGGTCTACGTGGGGTAGGGTCTCTTCTTCCCATGCATTCTCCTCATTTAGTAATCTATCATAATGACTCTTCCATGCATCTTTCTTCTCAGCACTTGTGAGGGCAAGCTCACCTTTATCATTCCGGATACACTTCTCTCCAATGACATCACAACTATCTCTGACACACTGCCTCGCAATCTTGAATACCTCCTGTTTCTGGTCCTCACGTTGTAAAACATGCTTGAATTTTCTATCCTCTGCTTCCCTCCTAGCTAAGTATACTTGTCGCCTAGCTTCCCTCTTGGTCTCTATGTAATGTACCCTGCTCCCCCCGTTCTTCCATTCTTTCCATGCCTGTCTCTTGGCCTTGACTGCTTCATCTACCTTATTGTTCCACCACCAAGTCACTCTCCTCCTGCTTGAGGTCTTACTCCAGCCACAAACCTCATCCGTCGCCTCTAGTAAGTTATTTTTTAGGAACTCCCAGTTCTCTTCTACGTTAAATGTCTCTATCTGTTCTTCTTTACTGTCGTAGGCGTTGAGTAAAATATCTTTAAATCTGTTACTGGTTGAGGGGACTTTCAGCTTCCAGATCTTTCTTCTCCAGGTTGGCCTCTGTTTCAGGGCTCGTCTAGTTCTGACCGTGAGGTCGCTGACAACTAAGCTATGTTGGGATGTACATTCCTCACTAGGGAAGGCTTTTGTGTTTACGACCGTCCATCTGTCACGTCCTCTGATGAGGATAAAATCTAACTGACTAGAGTGCTCCCCTGATCTATAGGTGATCAGGTGGTTGTCGGGTTTTTTAAAGTTTGTGTTACATATCGACATGTCATTGGCGTCGCAGAATTCTAGAAGTCTGAATCCTTCCTCATTCCTTGTGCCAACTCCATGGCCTCCATGTACTCTATTGAAGCCGTCGCAGTGTTTACCTACGTGTCCGTTAAAATCTCCTGCAATGATTAGGAAGTCCTTGTCGTCTGTTAGAGCAGTAGTGTGTATTAGGGACTCGTAAAACCTATCCTTAAGTTCGTCTGGCAGCCCCGATTGGGGTGCGTAAGCTGATATTATTGTGGTAATTGTCTTATTCAGGACTAGTCTGAGTTTAATGATTCTTGCATTTACCCTGTACACTGAGATTACTTTATCTACCCACTTGTCAGCTAATAGTATACCTACACCACCCATCCCATCGTCATTTCCCACCCAGAAAAATTTGTAGCACTGGCTTTTTCCTACAAGGACTCTAGCAGACCCTCCTCTCCATCTAGTCTCTTGCACACAGCATACATCAACTTCCTTTCGCTCTAGCATTTCTACGATTTCTCCTGCTCTTCCTTTCATTGAGCCTACATTGATGGTACCAACTCGGAGTTTTGGGCATTTGTCGACACTCGTAGGGGAGGGTCTCTGGTATATATATATATATGTATATATATATATATATACATATATATATATATATATACACATATATATATATATATATACATATATACATATATATATATACATATATATATATATATATATATATATACATATATACATATATATATATATATATAGAAGAAATTCCAAACATGGAAGCACGGCCTAGAATCAAAAGGCCTTAAAATTAACCTGGCTAAGACTAAAGTTCTAGTTTGTAGGAAAGAAAATAAGGCGGCGGTCCCTTCTGGGAAATGGTCGTGCTCGGTGTGTAGGAAAGGCGTAGGTAGAAACTCCATTTTATGTCCTAAATGCAAAGTATGGGTGCATAAAAGATGTAGTGGGATCACAGGTAAGCTAACTAAGAACATAGATTTTACATGTGGCCGGTGCTCTGGTGCAATAAGTAGCAGCAAGTGCCCACAAAATACTAACTCTTTCAATTGCGCAGAGGGTTCTATAGAAATAGTGGATAGTTTCCGTTACCTGGGTGATAAAATCAGCAGTGGGGGAGGGTGCTCTGAAAGTACAGTAGCTAGAGTCAGAACTGGTTGGAAAAAGTTCAGAGAGCTTATACCACTATTAGCTGCTAAAGGGTTCTCTCTAAAAATGAAAGGCAGGTTGTACGATGCCTGCATACGAACAGCAATGTTGCATGGCAGTGAGACCTGGGCATTGTGTGCAGAGGATATACGCAGACTAGAGAGGAACGAAGCTTGCATGCTCCGCTGGATGTGTAACAGTAATATACGTGAACGGCAAAGCATAAACGAACTAAGGACAAAATTAGAAATAAGAGGGATCAGATGTTGTTTACTCGAGAGAAGGCTACGTTGGTATGGACACGTGATGCGCATGAAAGTCGATAGCTGTATAACAAAGTGCAGGGCAATAAAGATAGACGGTAGCCACGGAATAGGCAGACCTAGAAAAACCTGGGACAAGCTGATAAACTCCGACCTCACACACTTATACCTCTCCAAGACAATATCACTGGACCGAGACCTTTGGCGGTACTCAGTAACAGAGAAGACCCGCTTTACCTAAATACATAGTAAAACCTACTACAGCCAGTAGACATCTCTAACAAAATACCCCCTCCCCCCCCGTCCCACCACCCCCACCCCATCCACACCACCCCGTTCTATGTAAAGTTATGTTGGTGCCACACCATCCAGGCCGAAACAAATGAGATCGTGTAGGTGTCACGACAAAAAAACACACAGTTCACGCTGTAATGTGGCCGTGTAGGCAACACGGTAAAAACCTCCCAGACCCACACTGTAAATGTGGTTGGTGTTAGGAAGGGCATCCAACTGTAGAAAACCTGCCAGACAGTCCTATGCGAGCAAGACAATCACACTTGCCTCAAGTGGGACTACCCCCGTCCAAACCCATGCAAGCGTGGAACACGGACGTTAAACGTTGATGATGATGATGAGATATATATATATATATATATATACATACATATATATATATATATATATATATATAGAAAGATTTGAATGGATACAGTTTAGTTGAAAGGAATTTATTGACACGTGTTTCTATAACAGTTACATAACCTAAAACAGCTGCTATCTACAAACTTTTAGTTATGCAGACATTCAATATTTCAATGTTATTATTTACTGTCATTTCATCAGAATAATATTACTGAGGACCTACTTAGTTTTTATAGAGAATATTAGGAGGGAGGGGTGAAGTTGTTAGAAGAATAGTTGAAGGAGTGGTTTTTCGATAGCATTGAGAATTCTTGGTGGCAGTGAGTAATTAGATTCCCATCTGTTGTTTTGACATTTTTTATAGAATATATTATTGGTTATTTTTCTAAATCTATAGAAGGATTAGAGATAGTAAAGATATGCGTGGTTGGTTTTGTGTTTGCACTTAATTAACATTCAGACTTAAATTTTTCTTTCAAGTGTACGTATCCTTTCACCCACGCATTCACACACAAATATATTTGCACACCTCTACAAAATACATATACTCACAATTCACATATTCATACTTATATATATATACACACATGTATTCATGTACATACATACGCGCTCATGTGTATACATTTTCATACTCAACTTATCTTTATATACACACGTATAGACACACACATATATACATACATACTCTAGTCCATGTGTACACACATACACATACATACACATCCATATACACATATATACATACATATATATACATACATATATATATATATATATATATATATATATATATATATATATATATATATATATAAGCACTTTAATACATGAATACACTTACATCTAACTATACACATCAAACATATATATATATTTACTTATTTATATACATTTTCACATATATATACATACTTATGGACGTTTTTAGACACATTCATTATCGCATATTTGCACCTATTCTCATCAGCATATCTTTCCATTATTAGTGTGGTAATTTAAGGTTATTAATATATGTTGAGAAGAGATTGTTTTTATATTTTTCTAACTAGATTAAGGTTTATATAGTTGGGGGATGTCCCTCTTTTATGTAATATTCGGCTTGTAGTGGGAAAAAGGGTTTTAGTTCTGTGACGGCAGAATAATGTTCGTTCAATTCTGTTATTCAGCAGTTTCTTCTTGTGTGTGATTATGTAATAAATCTCAAGATTACACAATTTACAGAAATTTTGGCTCCTGGAAAAGCTTTGGGTTTTAGCTAATTTTTCCCATTTTAGGGTAAACTTTTGATCGCTATCCCTGAGCGTCCAAGCTTTTTCTGCTAAAGTTGTTACATTTCTACAACACCAGAGCCAAAGAAATGTAACAACTTTAGCAGAAAAAGCTTGGACGAGTGGCTGCATGGTGAGTGGCTGCATGGCTTCCTAAGGGACAGAAGCCAGGCAGTCGCAGCAAATGGGGCCCTCTCGAGGGAAACACCGATAACAAGTGGGGTGCCCCAGGGGACAGTCCTGGGACCACTACTGTTTTTGGTGGCTCTCTCGGACATGCCCTCTGTGGTGCATGCAACAACATCCCTCACTAGCTATGCTGATGACACTAAGGTAGCACAGGCAATCAAAAACCCGGCTGATGCTGCCCTCTTACAACAGGATCTGGATGCCATATACAGATGGGCGGAAGAAAACAACATGCAGTTTAATGCTTGCAAATTCCAAGCCCTACAATACAAACCTGCAAACACAAACACAAATATAGCGGAACACAGCTACACAGGACCAGGAGGGACCGATATCCCCGTGTCAAAATCGATACGAGACCTGGGCATAGACATGAGCGATGATGCATCTTTTTCTTCACACATCATGAAGGTGGCGACAACATGTAGACGATTCGCTGGCTGGATCTTGAGGACTTTCCTTACAAGAGATCGAGACACCATGTTGACACTGTGGAGGACTTTTGTCCTAAGCCGCCTGGACTACTGCTCCCAGCTGTGGTCACCCCATAGTGTCAAACTAACCACGGAGCTTGAGGCAATCCAGCGAAGCTACACCAAGAGGATTGCCAAGATGAGGGAGACAAGCTACTGGGAGAGGCTAAAGGAACTGAACCTCTACTCCTTGGAGCGAAGACGGGAGAGATACGCAGTGATCTACATGTGGAAAATCCTGGAGGGACTAGCACCAAACTTTGGCATTGGGAGCTGGACCAACCGTCGAACAGGACGTCACTGTGTGGTGCCAAAGGTCCCGTCTTCCACATCTAGAATAAGGAGCAGGTATTGCAATAGCCTGGGATTCAAGGGCCCTCAACTCTTCAACAGGCTGCCGAGGCATCTGCGAGACTTGCATGACGTGGAGGTGGATGTCTTTAAGAAACATCTCGACACCTTGTTATCCAGGATCCCGGATGAGCCCACAGCAAGACACGAGGGAAACCTAAGGGCAGCAGCAACAAACTCCCTCCTACACCAGTGGCCAACCTATACAGGCTGGAGATAAAATGTGTAGCAACAAGGGCGGTGCCCCAGCATGGCCTCAGCCGGATGGCTGAAACAGGTAAAAGAGTAAAAGAGTATATATATATATATATATATATATAGAAAGGATGAATATAAAATGAAAGTGCTTTTGTTAAAAAAGGAATTTATTAGGTATTGACATATGTTTCTGTAACAGACCGAATACCTATGTATCGCTGCTTGCGTAATCATATAATGTTAGCAAGTATTCGATAGCAAATGTATAATCAGTTGTCACTTCTTCAGAGATTTTGGATAACTTGGATAAAATCAGAAAAATTGAAGTATTTATATTAGTAAAAGAGGAAGGAACAGAGGGGATAGTATATGACAGATGGTAAATTAATTTACTGCTAAACAAGTATATAATGGGTTTCTAATGAGAATACCATGAGTAAATCTAAATAAGAATTTTGGGAGTGCCAATTTTAATCTCTACTTGACCAACTGGACAGTGGACAGGGCTGGTCATTTGGTGCAGTAGTATTAATTATAAAGTGTCAATTGGGGAAGGGGGAGATTTCGATTGCTACTAAATAACATCAATGCTAGTAGCCAGCTGGTATATGCATTAGGGAATTGAATCAAGAAATCAGAAATCTCATTTTATCTATAGCAGTTTGTATTAAAAGGTAAATAATAGAAGAGTTGATAGAATTAAGACTAATAAAGAATGTTAATATCTATTTTGACAATCAAACGGGGATAGAGACAGGCGTTCAATCCTGGTAGTATTTATAATATGAAAATGTAGATTTTAAGCGATGGTTACAGTATAACGATCGCTCTATTCTGTTATTTAATAAAATGTTTTTGGATTTCATAATACAAAATAATTCTACATTACATAATTTACAAAATTCCTGTCCATGGGATTATGGGGGGGCAGCTGCTATTATATCCCATTT
>OZ024742.1:232500-310000 GCA_964016885.1 Eledone cirrhosa | reverse complement strand
TATGTATGTACGTATACATACTTATATTTAAGTAACAGCCGTAATTTCGTTTCATTTTTTCCGTCTATTGTTTACGGTGCGCCCAGCCGATTAACTCACTCGATATGCAAATTAGGCTGCTCAGCCGTTAATATGCATGAGGAAAGTATATACTTTCAGATGTTCAATCAGGTATATGTTGCTGACGATAGCTAATAAGCTTGAAACTAGTACAGCGTTCCTTTGTCAGTGTTGAACAAATGAGCAACGATGGTTGCTAGACACTGTACGGCTTAATTCGGGATTTTTGTTTACAAACACACCGAGCATTATAATAAATGTTCGGTGAATCCATCATCATCATCATTTCATCATTTCATTTTACGTCCACTTTTCCCTGCTTGCAAGGGTGGGACGGGAACTGATTCTGGCTTGATTTCTACAGCTGGATGCCCTTCCTAACACCAACCTCATTTACAGTGAGTGATGGGTGCTTTTTTTTTTGCCGTGGCACCTCCACGACCACTTTTGCAGTGGAATGATACAGCTGAGTAAACTAGAGCTATGTGAAATAAAGTGCCTTGCTCAAGGAAACAACACATCGCCCGGTCTGAGAATTGAACTCACAACCTTTCGATTGCAAGGCCAATGCTCTAACCACTAAGCCATGTGCCTCCATATATATATGTGTGCATGTATGTATATATATATACATGCTACTGTACGTCTGTATACATATATGTATGTACGTATACATACTTATATTTAAGTAACAGCCGTACTAAGAGTGAGAAATGAAATTTTGTTTCATTTTTTCCATTTATATACATATATATATATATCCATACATACACATACACATAAGTACACAAACACACACATATATATACACACACACATAATCATACATATATACACACGTACAGACACACACATACATACAAACATATATACACGCATACATACACACACACATATATAGATATATGTACACACACCTACATATGCACACACACAATTAATTATAATAAAAAATAAAAAACAATGAACAACCATATAATGCAATAGGCTGTCACATAAAAATAAAAAATATACGACTTAAGAAAATAAAAATAATTTTTATTTTCTTAAACTTCCTGAGATCCCACTACATCTCTTGTGTACCCATTGTTTGCATTTAGGGCAGAGGATGGAGTTCCTACCTACACCTTTCCTACATACCGAGCAAGGCCATTTCCCTGAGGAAATCTGGGTTCTGTTTTCTTGTAAACTTACAAGAACCTTAGTCTTTGTCAAGTTGACTTTGAGACCCTTTCTTTCTAGTCCCTGCTTCCATGTTTGGAATTTCCTCTCTAGTTCCATCATGGATTCAGCTATAAGTGCGAGATCATCCGCATTCAGGAGTTCCAATGGGCATCCGGTCTTAAACTCCTCCGTTATTGCCTGCAAAACTATAATGAACAGGAAAGGGCTAAGAACAGAGCCCTGGTGGACACCGACCTGTATGCTAAATTCCTCGCTATAGTCATTGCTAACTCTAACTTTGCTGACTGCTCCTCTATACATGGCTTGTACAGCTTTCACAAGCCATTCATCTACTCTTAATTTTCCATTATTTCACCTCAATTGGCCCTGCTCTCTTTAACATTACACCAAAACACATCAAAGCAGAGACAGACCCCATCAAGTTCAAAAAGTCTTTGGACAAATTCCTTCTAGAAATTCCAGATAAACCTCCTACACCCGGATATGCCTCTGTAAACAATAACTCTCTACTTGAGTGGGCCATGGTGCCTAAATCCTGATTTGAAAGACTCTGCCAGGTGGTGCTATTAAGTTAGACATGGGCCAATACTGGCCGAAACCTATCAAAGTTATCAAAGTTGTATATATGTATATATAAATGTATATATATAAATGTATATATATGTGTGTGTGTGTGTATATACGTATGTATATAGATATGTGTGTGTATATATATGTATATATATATATATATATATATATATATATATATATATAGCTTGAAATCTGTGATGTGTTCAGTGAAGAACGAATAAAGGAAGGAACAAGAGATGAATGGAATAGAAAGATGGAGTCTGTTGAATATGTTAGTGTGTGTATTAGTCTGTGTGTGTGTAGTTGAATGTTAGTGTGTGTCTATGTGTTAGTTTCTGTGAGTGTGTGTGTAGTTGAATATGTTAGTGTGTGTAAGTGTCTGTGTGTTAGTCTGTGAGTGTGTCAGTGTGTGTGTCTGTAAGTCTGTGTGTGACAGTGTATTTGAAGGTCGCCTTTAAGTAGGGAAGGTTTGGCCCAGGAGTCACTGATATAGCTTGATAGCAACGCATACATATATATATAGACGTGCATACATACCCACACATACATATACACAAGTGCATACATACACACACATACATATAAACACACACTGTCTTCTAGGCCAGCAGTCGCAAGCGGTGGGAGGGACCGTCCTGACGAAGGCCAGTTCAGCCTGAAATACATAGACGGTTGTCCCCCTTGCTTCTGCTGGACAACACGAGAGGGCGTTAGCCCTATCCCCCCCCCCCCGTTGTTTGCATAGCTACACACTATAATATATATATATATATATATATATATATATTTATTAAAATAACAGATTAAAGTTTAAGCAAAGAATCGCTGCTTTCACCCTTAACGGGATCTTGCTTAAACTTTAATCTGTTATTTTAATAAATATTTGCTCTACAGTTTTTATGTATTTGATATATATTTATCCTTATCGAGCCCTCTTTGGATTTTGGTCTTCAAATTTATTATATATATATATGTAAAAGTTCTATTTTAATTGTTGGGATACAACAAGCAAATATTTTTATAACTGATATAAAGCACTCAACAAATATTTGGAGTAAAAATACGATATTAACAAATGGAAACTATATTTATAAAACCATATTTATTTCATTATACATATTTCAAGGACATCAAGTTAAATTATGGTGTGCTTTCATCAGATAAAATATAATATAGATCAGTTTTATAAATAAATATTGACATACCCTTAAAGAATGCAACCATTACTGTTGGAAGCTCCAGGATATATATATATATATACAGAGAGAGAGAGAGAGAGAGAGAGGAGACTGGAAGTGTTGAACTGATGTGGTGAGAAAGGGAAGCATTAGTGTGTAAAGTGGAAGACAAGCGTGTCTCTCTCTCTGTGTCTTTGTCTGTGTGTGTGTATGTGTCTATAAAGGCTTGTGCACTTGCATGTGTGTATACACGTATATAGTGCCTACATGTCTTTGTGTGTTCAATATTGGTGTTGTTGTTTTTGCCTCCACATCAATAAACAGATGAGCAGACCCCCTCTCCCCCCTCTCTCTCTATATATATATTTCTCTCCAAGCTGCACTACTACTGGAATAATGATTACACCTCACTCTCTCACTCACCCTCGCTTACTCCCTCTCTTTCTCTCTCTCACTCACTCCCTCTGGTGGTGGTGGTGGTGTTGCAATCACTGCCAGAAAGACCAGCAACAATATTACCAGCAGCAGCAGCATTATTACCTTGATGTTTACAACATTATCATTAATTTAGATGTTTTAACTTATTGTAAAACACTGTGGAGGTATTAATTAGAGAGAGAGAGAAATACAGAGAGAGAGTAAGACAGAGATAGAGAGTAAGACAGAGATAGAGAGTAATACAGAGAGAGAGTAAGACAGAGATAGAGAGTAATACAGAGAGAGAGTAAGACAGAGAGAGAGAGAGTAAGACAGTGAGAGAGAGAGAGAGTAATACAGTAAGAAAGAGAGAGTAATACAGAGAGAGAGAGAGTAAGACAGAGAGAGAGAGAGAGAGAGTAAGACAGACAGAGAGAGAGAGAGAGAGTAATACAGAGAGAGAGTAAGACAGAGATAGAGAGTAAGACAGAGAGAGAGAGAGTAAGACAGTGAGAGAGAGAGAGAGTAATACAGTAAGAAAGAGAGAGTAATACAGAGAGAGAGAGAGTAAGACAGAGAGAGAGAGAGAGAGAGTAAGACAGACAGAGAGAGAGAGAGAGAGTAATACAGAGAGAGAGAGAGTAATACAGAGTAAGAGAGAGAGAGAGAGTAAGACAGAGTAAGAGACTATAGAAAACCTCATCACGTTACTGAGACTATAAAGACATGGCATAATGCAACAGTGAAGCAAGTGGAAGGAATATACATACACAGATTACACACACACACACACACACACACACACACACACACATATTACACACACACATTACACACACATATACACACATACACACATACACACATATACACATATATAATTATAATTTTCAAATATCGAGTAACCAGTTGAATAATAGCTTCACTGGTCAGACCACATCTTCTCCATCTCCCCTTGTGTGTGTATATATATATATATATATATATATATACACACACACCCATATATATATATATATATACACACACACACCCATATATATATATATATATATATATATATATATATACACACACACCCATATATATATATATATATATATATATATACACACACACCCATATATATATATATATATATATATATATATACACACACACACCCATATATATATATATATATATATATATATATATATATTTATTAAAATAACAGATTAAAGTTTAAGCAAAGAATCGCTGCTTTCACCCTTAACGGGATCTTCTGAAACTAACAAAGTCAATCTGTAAACGCAGAAGTGGATATTTAAAAAAACGTTGCAATCGGAGGAAGACAGGAAGACGATACTTTGGTTCATGGAAACGATCCCTGGCAAAGAACGTTAGTTTCAGAAGATCCCGTTAAGTGTGGAAGCAGCGATTCTTTGCTTAAACTTTAATCTGTTATTTTAATAAATATTTGCTCTGCAGTTCTTATGTATTTGATATATATTTATCCTTATCGAGCCCTCTTTGGATTTTAGTCTTCAAATTTATTATTATTACTATACATATATATATATATATATATATATATATATGCACACACCCATATATATATATATATATATATATATATATACACACACACACACCCATATATATATATATATATATATATATACACACACACACACCCATATATATATATATATATATATATATATATATATATATATATATATATATATATATATACACACACACCCCATATATATATATATATATATATATATACATACACACACACACCCAAATACATCTATACATACACACACACCCAAATATATATATGAAGCAAGTCAGTTGGATGTATTGGAATTGTTAAGATTACTTAGAAGTGAAATTAATGGAGAGAAAGTGGAGGTGAAAGGAGGGAGGCTGTGGCCTCTCCAACCTGTTACCTGCAAATACATCGTCTGCTATTTCCAAAAGAAGTCAATTTCTAACCCCTTCTCCCCCTCCTTTCTCTCCCTGCAACCCAGGGTTTTGACTTTATTTCCCTAAATCTCACACGAGTTAAAACTGGATATAACAGAGCCTTTAAAAACTATCTACCTGTCACACAATTCCCCTTTCCCTGGTCAACCAACAATCACCACCATTTCTGCACAGGTAGGTTACCTGTTGGGTTTTTTGTTTTGTTTTTATTTTTTGTTTGTATGTTTGTTTGTTTGCTTTATTTGGTTGACTTAGATATTTGCTGCTTTGAATATCTTTCTATCTATCTATCTATCTTTCTATCTTTCTATCTGTCCCCTTTTGTGCCCCGGTGGCTAATAAAGAAACATATCTATCTATCTATCTATCATAAGTTTGAATATTCCTGTTGAAGTGTTTGTGACTGAGGTATCATGTGTGAGAGATAATTAGATAATTATTAATCCACCCCAGGTATTTCCATGACATTCCTACTCTGCGTTATCATCTCATTTGGTTAGAGTTAAATAATAATTTAATTGTTCATTTTTGTGGTGTTTTAAACTCTCAAGAGACCTTAGTGGTGTTTTTTGGTAGGGTTGGGTGACATGGAGTGGAGCATTAATAAAAGAAGCACACACTGTATTATTTGTTCATGTATATTGTTTGTTGTTTCCTGTATGAGGTCCTCACACTGTCTCATGCCTTTGTGGCCCTCTCAAAATCTAAACATTGTCACTCTAAAATATTTCCTCTAGCATTCACTGTTGTTGGGGCTGATTCAGACAAATGAACTTATGTTGCTATCAAGTAAATACCACTTTGATAAATTCTATTATATATATATATATATATATATATATATATATATATATATATATATACACACACACATACACACATATATTGCTGAAAAAGTTAGGCCTATTTAGCACAAACTGCTGTATTTCCCGGCGTCAGAGATGCTATTTCTTCCTAAAATAAGTCTCAAATCTACCATGTGTCCTGGAGGCTGAAGGTTGTTTATTATTTTTTTTCAAATTTTTGGTTGTCAAAATTAGGGTGCGTCTTCAAGGACGAAGTCTCTAAGGTGCTGGGAAATACGGTAGTAATTACTGTGTTTGTGTGTCTCCTGATATAAAATAACTTTCTCTTTATTTCTTTTAATACATCTTCAATTTCTTTCCAGTATTGACTGTGATTCTTGTATTTCTTTGGGACTCTCCTAGGTGCTGCCGTGGCTTTAGTATTATATGTTAATATATGTTAGTATTATATGTTAATATTGAAGTTGAAACGTGTGTAGACATTAATAAAATGATTTGAAGTACCTCTTTGGTTGTCAACTGATTATATATATATATATATAAACAGTAGTAACCAATATATATATATTAGCAGTAGTAACCTATATATATATATATATACAATATATATATTAGCAGTAGTAACCTATATATATACAATATATATATTAGCAGTAGTAACCTATATATATATATATATATACAATATATATATTAGCAGTAGTAACCGATATATATATATATACAATATATATATTAGCAGTAGTAACCGATATATATATATATATACAATATATATATTAGCAGTAGTAACCTATATATATATATATATATACAATATATATATTAGCAGTAGTAACCTATATATATATATAGTAGCAGTAGTAACTGATATTGGTCAGACAAAAGATGGGACAGTCTGTGGGCAATGTTTTGGTAAATGATAATTACAACTCTGCATAAATATATAATTTGAAACATGCTTATATTTAGTGTGTGTCTGTGTGTCTCTGTGTTTTGTTGCTTTTGTCCCATAATGTAGTAGTTTGGTAGAAATCAATAATAAGTAATAGATTAAAATAAGTACTGGTATTGATATGATGGCTGAAACCTAAGACGTTACCCTGCTATATAATATCAGATCAATCTCAAATGACTGAAACCAAATCAATTAAAGATCAATTATTATTATTGTGTAAATGTATTGAACTATATAATCACTGGTACCTCATTTCTCTTAAATATGGACAGCCCCACAATTAGAAGATCCCTCATGTTTGTTCCAGATGGCCTCACTATCACTGAGGAGCTTTCATGGTGACCCCTCATCCTAAACATAACTAAAACTGCATCTACCAGACTGACCCTTCTCATCAGAATCAGAAAATATTTAAGATTGTGACTCCGAACAATGTTTAGGTAAGGGGTACAATGGAGTATTTCTCCTAGATCTGGGACAGAGGCTGCTGTCACTCAGAGTTATATCCTAGATGATACCCAGAAAAAAAGGGCACCTGCTCTTCACAGCTGGCTGACCTTAAACCTTCTTCACCCAACCACTTCCACCTCACTTGTCATCCATATATGCCCCCCCCCCCCAACTCTTCCCCAGGCCTGACACTAACCACTACACCCAGTCCAAATAATTTCATTACATCTACACCATTTAGTGTGTGTGTGTATATAAAAATTAAATGGAAACAACACAGTACAATGAAGAAATCTATAAGTTTAAAGCTTGATCTAGTAGGAAAATAGTGTTAATGTTTCGGGCTCAGTCCTTCATTAGAAGATAGAATGAGAAATAAGACGAAATAGGAAAATAGAGAGAAATGAAACAAATGGAAAAAGCACGTGTGTATTCAGATATTTACACACACACGAGTGTATGTATGTATATATATGGTATGGACATGTGATGGGCATGGAGGATGACCGATGGGTGAAGAAGTGCCAGGAAGTCCCAGTAGAGGGAAGGTGCAGTAGAGGTAGACCACGAAAAACATGGGCGGAGGTGGTGAGAGCAGACCTCAGATTGCTGAAACTCGCGGAGGAGATGACAAAGGACCGTGACGGGTGGAGAGATGCTGTGCTGAATAGGACCCGTCCAACCCTTGCAAGCAGGGAAAAGCGGATGTAAAATGATGATGATGATGATATATAAATATATATACGCACATACATATAACGATATAAGCGTGTCCATATAAGTGTGAGCGAGAGTGTTTGGTATTACATGTGCTATCACCTCCCCATAGACAGAGAGGGAGAGGGAGATGATAAATGAAAAAGAATGAGGGAAGCAAAGTAAAACACAATCTGCCCATATATAGCCTTTGCTGGCCCCTTCTCAAAGGCTGATGCCTCCCTTGTATTGGTTCTAGACATAGCTAGCCCCTGGGTTAGCCTAACAACATACCCTTGCATAGCTTGTGCTGTGGGATAGCTCTACAATGAGCCCCTGGGTAACTTTGCTCTGGGCTAGCCCTACAACATACCACTGGGTAACTTTGCTGTGGGCTAGGTCTAGAACATACCCCTGGGTAACTTGTGCTGTGGGATAGCTCTACAATGAGCCCCTCATTCTCCCAAATAAAATAATTTCAATTTATTGTTTCTGAAGCTGACAAACCCAGTTCTTGACACTTGTTCTGTGTACAGTAAGACAATTACTCTGCATTCTCTACTACACAGTCCACTGACATGAGGTGGGGGAGGGGTGAATGTCCCCTCCCCTCTCACTCCCTCAATGTTAATATTTCTACCTGCTTCTTTCCATGGAATGATCCTGTGTCTAGATCAATGGAAGTAAATTCCTTGATTCTAATTGTTGCCCCCCCCCCCCATTATAACCTCTTGTTGTTGTCCCCCCATTATAACCCCTTGTTGTACCCCCATTATAACCTCTTGTTGTTGACTCCTCCCCCATTATAACCTCTTGTTGTCCCCTCCCCCATTATAACCTCTTGTTGTTGTCCCCTCCCCCATTATAACCTCTTGTTGTTGTCCCCTCCCCCATTATAACCTTGTTGTTGTCCCCTCCCCCATTATAACCTCTTGTTGTTGTCCCCTCCCCCATTATAACCTCTTGTTGTTGTCCCCTCCCCCATTATAACCTCTTGTTGTTGTCCCCTCCCCCATTATAACCTCTTGTTGTTGTCCCCCCCATTATAACTTCTCTCCTCCTCCCTTCATTTTCATCTTATTTTCAATCCAAGCAAATTAGACAGGTGCGTGTGTTGGTGTGTGTGTGTGTCAGTGTGTTGGTGGGTGTGTCAGTGTGTTGGTGGGTGTGTGTGTGTGTCAGTGTGTTGGTGGGTGTGTCAGTGTGTTGGTTGGTGTGTGTGTGTGTCAGTGTGTTGGTTGGTGTGTGTGTGTGTCAGTGTGTTGGTGGGTGTGTGTGTCAGTGTGTTGGTGGGTGTGTCTGTGTTGGTGGGTGTGTGTGTGTTGGTGTGTGTGTGTCAGTGTGTGTGTGTGTGTCAGTTTGTTGGTGTGTCTGTGTGTTGGTGTGTCTGTGTGTGTGTCGGTGAGTGTGTGTGTCAGTGTGTTGGGGTGTCTGTGTGTGTGTCGGTGAGTGTGTGTGTCAGTGTGTTGGTGTGTCTGTGTGTTGGTGTGTCTGTGTGTGTGTCGGTGAGTGTATGTGTGTTGGTGTGTGTGTGTGTCAGTGTGTTGGTGGGTGTGTCAGTGTGTTGGTGGGTGTGTGTGTGTGTTGGTGTGTGCGTGTCAGTGTGTGTGTGTGTCAGTGTGTTGGTGTGTCTGTGTGTTGGTGTGTGTGTCTGTGTGTGTGTCGGTGAGTGTGTGTGAATAGGATTTTGTTTCACCTTTGTCTTTACATTGAAACATGTATTCTTATATCTCTCTCTCACCCTTTCTGAGAGAGAGAGAGATGAGAAACAAACGTAAATATTTCCTCTTCCTTGTTTGTCTTCCTATCTTCACTCTTCTCTTTCTTTCCATATACATTTATGTATGTGTATATATATATATATATATATATATATCATCATCATCACCATCATCAGAATTATCGTTTAACGTCCATATTCCACGCTTGCATGGGTTTGGATGGGAGTGTTCCCACTTGAGGCAAGAGTGGTTGTCTTGCTCGCATAGGACTGTCTGGTGGGTTTTCTACGGCTGGATGCCCTTCCTAACACCAACCACATTTACAGTGTGGAACTGGGAGGTTTTTACCGTGTTACCTACACGACCACATTACAGCGTGGACTGTGTTTTTTTGTCGTGACACCTACACGACCTCATTTGTTTCGGGCTGGATGTTGTGGCACCAACATAACTTTACATTTAAAGGGGTGGTGTGGATGGGGTGGGGGTAGTGGGACGGGAGTGTATTTTGTTAGAGGTGCCTACTGACTGTAGTAGGTTTCACTTTGTACTTAGGTAAGGCGGGTCTTCTCTATTACTGTGTAGCGCCAAAGCTCTCGGTCCAGTGACATTGTCTTGGAGAGGTGTAAGTGTGTGAGGTCGGAATTTATCAAGTCGTCCCAGGTTTTTCTGGGTCTGCCTACTCCTTGGCTACCGTCTATTTTTATTGCCCTGCACTTTTTTATACAGCTGTCGTCTTTCATGCGCATCACGTGACCATACCAACGTAGTCTTCTCTCGAGTAAACATCATCTAATCCCTCTTATTTCTAATTTCTCCCTTAGTTCGTTTATGCTTTGCCGTTCACGTATATTACTATTACACATCCAGCGGAGCATGCAAGCTTCGTTTCTCTCCAGTCTGCGTATATCCTCTGCACACAATGCCCAGGTCTCACTGCCATGTAACATTGCTGTTCGAATGCAGGCATCGTACAGCCTGCCTTTCATTTTTAGAGAGAACCCTTTAGCGGCCAATAGTGGTATAAGCTCTCTGAACTTTTTCCATCCAGTTCTGACTCTAGCTACTGTACTTTCAGAGCACCTTCCCCCACTGCTGATTTTATCACCCAGGTAACGTAAGCTGTCCATTATTTCTATAGAACCATCTGTGCAATGGAATGAGTTAGTATTCTGTGGGCACTTGCTGCTACTTATTGCACCAGAGCACCGGCCACATATAAAATCTCTATTCTTAGTTAGCTTACCTGTGATCCCACTACATCTTTTATGTACCCATACTTTGCATTTAGGACATAAAATGGAGTTTCTACCTACTCCTTTCCTACACACTGAGCATGGCCATTTACCAGATGGGACCGGTGCCCTATTTTCCTTCATACAAACTAGAACTTTAGTCTTAGACAAGTTAACTTTAAGGCCTTTTGATTCTAGGCCATGCTTCCATGTTTGGAATTTCTTCTCTAGTTCAGCCATTGATTCAGCTATGAGCGTTAGAATATCTGCATATAGGAGTTCCCATGGGCAGCCGGTCTTGAACTCCTCTGTTATAGGCTGAAGGGCAATAATAAATAGTAGGGGGCTAAGGACGGAGCCCTGATGAACACCAACTTTGATGCTAAACTCTTCACTATATTCGTTGTTAATTCTAACCTTGCTGACTTTCTTTATACATGGCTTGTATAGCTCTGACAAGCCATTCATCAACACCTAGTTTTCTAAAAGCCCACCAGATAATGGAACGGGGGACTCTGTCAAAGGCTTTCTCCAAGTCAACAAAAGCTAAGTATAGGGGTTTACTTTTAGCTAGGTACTTCTCCTGTAGTTGTCGTACAATGAAAAGAGCGTCTGTTGTACTTTTACCTGACACAAACCCGAACTGCATTTCGTCTAGATCAATTCGCTCTCTGATTAGTTGCGCTATTACTTTTTCCGTGACCTTCATGACCTGGTCAATTAATTTAATGCCTCTATAGTTACTCCTATCTAGGGCATCACCTTTACCCCTGTAGCAGTTAATGATGATGCTGCTGCGCCAGTCCTTCGGAACAACCCCATTCTGTATGACTTGTTTTACTATCCGGGTGACCATAGTGTGTCCCACCGTTCCAGATGCTTTCAGCATTTCGGCAACTATTTCCGAAGGCCCGGCCGCCTTACCCGTCTTCATGCCTTTGATCGCCTTACTTATTATACTACCTTCAACTAGCACTGCTGGTCCCTCTATTGGGTCAATGTGGAGGAGACTGTCTTTCTCCCAATTATTCTCCTCATTTAGTAGCCTTTCGTAGTGACACTTCCAAGCTACCTTATCAGCGTCAGTCATGGCAATTACACCATCATCATTTAGGACACACTTCTCCCCGACAATATCACTGTTTTCCTTGACACATTGCCTAGCAATCCTGAACACCACACGTTTTTGGTCCTCGCGTTGGAGAACATGCTTGAACTTTCTTTCCTCTGCTTCCCTTCTTGCGAAGTACACTTGTCTCCTAGCTTCCCTCCTGGCCACTTGATTGTCTTCTCTACTTCCCCCATCCCGCCATGCTTTCCAAGCCTGCTTTTTGGCCTTGATTGACCTCTCCACCTTACTGTTCCACCACCAAGTTACTCTCCTCCTGCCTATAGGCCTGCTCCAGCCACAGGTTTCATCTGTCGCCTTCAGCAGGTTAGCTTTCAGGAATTCCCACTGTTCCTCTATATTGTACGACTCTAATTGCTCTTCCTTACTATCAAAAGCATTAAGTAATATGCTTTTAAATTTATGACTGGCTGTGGGGTCCTTTAATTTCCATATTTTTCTCCTGAGGATAGTCCTCTTCTGTTGTCGAATACGTCTCGTCCTGACTATGAGGTCGCTAATTATCAGTCTATGTTGAGACGTGCATTCTTCATGGGGGGGGGGGGGGGGGGGGGGATTTAGTGTTTACAACAGACACTCTGTCACGTCTCCTGGTAAGGATATAATCTACCTGGCTTGTGTGTTCCCCCGATCTATAGGTGATCAAGTGATTGTCTCGTTTTTTTAAGTTAGTGTTACAGATAGTTAGGTTATTTGCGTCACAGAATTCCAGGATGCTGGAGCCTTCCTCATTTCTAGTACCAAACCCATAGCCTCCATGGATTCCGTCGTAGCCGTCACAATGTTGTCCAACGTGACCATTTAGGTCGCCAGCAATAATTATATAGTCACTGTCGGATATTTGGGAGGTAGTGAGCATCAGTGTCTCATAGAATCTGTCTTTTATAGTGCCGGGCAGTCCGGATTGGGGTGCGTACGCAGATATTACTGTCACCGTAGTTCTATTGAGGACAAGTCTTATTTTAATTATTTTGTCGTTCACTCTATTTACGTCTATTATCTTATCTGCCCACTTTTCTGCTACCATGTAACCATTGTCATTTCCCACCCAGAAAAGCTTATAGCATCGTTCTTTACCCACGATGAATCTAGCAGACCCACCTCTCCACCTGGTCTCTTGAATACAACAAACATCGACCTCCTTACGTTCAAGCATTTCTACAACCTCGTTAGAGCGACCCTTTAAGGTGCCTACATTTCAACTCTCCAGAATTCCGTAGTCCATCCATCATATCGAAAGGCAACCAGGTAAGTGATAGCATAGGCCTCTGACTTATGATTGGCCCACGTAATAATGGTGGTGCGTGGGGGCGGGTGGGAGGGATATTGGGTAGTTAGCGAGAAGGTTAAGGTTTAAATAAGATCCCCGTATATATATATATATATATATATATATATATATATATATATATGGTGGCTGCCAACTCGTTTTCAGGGTTGCAGGTGTTATATCAGAGTTTTCCTTCTCCTAGAATTCTGCCTTGACAAAGGCTAAGGGGGTCATCTCTCCCGGTGATTTTGGATGGCCAAAATGTATACATACATACATATACATATACATACATACACATATACATACATACATACATACATACATACATACATACATACATACATACATACATGGTGGCTGCCAACTCGTTTTCGAGTACGGCCACTACTTTATATCCATGTAGGAGAACCCCTACCTTTGCGCTGAACGAGTGTGACTTTTTAGTCCAGCCAGCGACTTGAAAACTCTGGTACAAACACTACACTTGCGACAATTATTGACACATAGTGCTTGGCCCATGGTACCATGGGACGACAAGTGCAGAGAGATCTCCAGATATAAAGCAATGCCTGTGCCGTGAAGCTTTTATAGTGAGCAAAGGCACTGCACAAAGCCAGTCCCACTCTCTTCACCAAAATGATATTTACCAAAAAGAAGAACAAGTCAACATCATTGGATACCATCAGGGTTGCAGGTGTTATATCAGTTTTCCTTCTAGAATTCTGCCTTGACAAAGGCTAAGGGGTCATCTCTCCTGGTGATTTTGGATGGCCATTGACTCTTAAGAGCTCCCTTGCCCTTTGACAGGTTTTGTTTTTATTCCTGCAGGATGTCCAAAGTCACCCTCCTCACCAAGAAACCTTGGTGGAGTTGCCAGTTTAGTCGCTAACGACCCGACCATGAGACAGGTTGTACTGGGATACATGTTACCAGTAGCACCAACTGGTGACCTGACATATATATATATATATATATATATATATATATATATATATACATACAGAGTGCGGATGATATTTGTTCGCCAGATTACTGTGTAACAGTAGTTTTATTTTTTAAGATTTATTTATCAAACTTGGGTCAGTTTGTCTTCATGACTTGTTCTTTCGATCTCACTCGATAAACCCGCCATTGGCTTTGATGCCGGCCTTAAGGCAGCCTCGGAACCGGCTACAGGCCTTCGTCACTGTCCCCCGACTTAGGCCCCTAAAGGCACTTGTGATCCTGGCCTTCAGATCGTCTTTCGTATTGCAGCTAGATCTGTTTGTGTCTCGTTCCACTGTGCCCCACACAAAGTAGTCGAGGGGGTTGCAGTCAGGCAAGCTGGGAGGCCAGATCTCAGGTGAAATGTGGTCGACGAAGTTCTCTGACTTCCAGGCTTGGGTCTTTCAGCTGGTATGTCAGGGCGCTGAGTCTTGCTGCCACATGTACAGCCTACCTGCAGCTACCTGGTTGATCCAGGGCTTTACTACCTCGCTCAGAACGCGGATGTAGCCATCGGTGTTCAGTTTGAGGCCCTCAGGGAAGAAGTGAGGTGGCATGACGTCACCTTGACTGCTGACGACACCTAAGACCAATGTTGTCTCAGGAGTTTCACAGCACCTGAGTAACAAGACCCACTATTTAGTCTGAATAAGATATCACAACTCTACTTCGGTATTGAGTACTCTTTTCTCTGTCAGCTGTCAACTACATATGGATATATATATTGATATATATATATATATATATATATATATATATATATATATATATATATCAAAAGTCGATTCTCTAATGAAAATAGGTTGATTTTCTTCAAATACTTTTGAATATATATATATATATATATATATCATCATCATCATCATTTCATTTTACGTCCGCTTTTCCCTGCTTGCCAGGGTGGGACGGGAACTGATTCTGGCTTGATTTCTACAGCTGGATGCCCTTCCTAACACCAAACTCATTTACAGTGAATGCTGGGTGCTTCTTTTGCCGTGGCACCTCCACGACCACTTTACAGTGGAATGATATGGATCCCAGTCCTATCATCTCATTTCTACAGCTGAGTAAACTGGAGCAATGTGAAATAAAGTGTCTTGCTCAAGGAAACAACACATTACCCGGTCTGAAAATTGAACTCACGACCTTTCGATTGCAAGCCCAATGCTCTAACCACTAAGCCATGTGCCTCCATCAGCCATGTATATATATATTTGAATATATACATATATATATATTTGAATATATATATATATATATTTAAAAAAAAATTTTCTCAAATTTTTCAAAACTTTTTCAATTATTTTTCAATACTTTATCAATATTTTTTCAATATTTTTCAATAGATTTATAACCACTAACTGATTCTGGCTAAATGTATCTTTTAACATTTATACTTATTTTGACTAAGTAGTCTCACACTAACGAATATATAAATTAAACCGGAGTTTTTCCGTATCTTCCCATTTTCAATCACATAAATATTCTTCTTAACTCAGTTAATTTCATTTAATTTCACTTAATATTTATTTACATTAAATACAAAACCAATATCCCTCATAACTCAGAACAATTATCTATAACATGATATACCCATCTATTTATTTATGTATGTATTTATTTATTTATGTATTTATTTATGTATTTATTTATCTACTTATAACAGAAGAAAAATATTATATTATAAACAAATTTTAAACAACTAATAATCGTAAATGCACGTACTATTAAGATATATACTTAGAATATATTTCCCTCAAATTAACGTTATGAGTTTTTATTCATCTTCTCTTGTTTCTTTCTTCTCTCTCTCTCTCGCACTATTTTATCCTTCTCCTCTCATCTCTTCTCTCTCTCTCTCTCTCCTTAGTCGTTTAAATAAAGGGTTGTTTTTCAATTATTTACATATTCATTTGCATATTCACCCATAAGTTTGAAAAATCCCTCATATATTTCCACTATCCAGAGACTATCCAACCGATAAGGTATGATTTTCATGGGTATGTCTTTATTTATAAAACAAATTTTGTATTTTATCTGAGGAAAGCGTACCAGTGTGTCTTGGTACCCCTGAAATATATATAATAAAATAAATATGGTTTATAAATATAGTTTCCATTTATTTAATATCATTGTATATATATATATATATATATATATATATATATTAAAATAACAGATTAAAGTTTAAGCAAAGAATCGCTGCTTTCACCCTTAACGGGATCTTCTGAAACTAACAAAGTCTATCTGTAAACGCAGAAGTGGATATTTCAAAAAACGTTGCAACCGGAGGAAGACAGGAAGACGATACTTTGGTTCGTGGAAACATTATCTGGCTAAGAACGGGAAAAAACGAATATAATACGTCATTAATCCAGAAGTTCGGTCTTGTCCAGGATGTTTAACTAAGGATTACCGTAAAACTAATCGGTGCGTCATCAATGAAATCAACGATGCTGGGTTTAAAATCACCTCTGATCTCAACATCCTGGACCGGACCGAACCGCTGGACCCTATTTCTCCTCACTTTACCCTGAAGGATCACAAATCCAATTTTCCGAACAACCCCTCTATTAGGTAGACTTAGTAAAAGGATTCTTGATAGAATTATACCTGAAATTAGAAGTTTGGCCCCTCTTGCACTGTGGAACAATTCCTTCGCGGTGATTGATTGGTTCAACGGCATATGTAACTAGGAACATTGCCGTTTTATCCAATTCGACATCAACAATTACTACTCCTCCATCACTTTACCACTTCTCCTTAGAGCTATCAATTTCGCTAAAACACTCACAGTGGTTAAGGATTTCGAAGTTGATGTCATCCTCAATGCCCGTAAGTCGATGATTAATTTCGACGACTCTATTTGGATTAAAAAATCCAATAGTACCCCATTCGACGTGAGTATGGGCGCCAGCGATTCTGAGGAGGTTACTGATCTTATCGGCCTTTTCCTTCTTTTCTCTATCAAGGACGAATTCCCCAACGCGGGCGGTGGTTTGTACCGTGATGATGGTCTTTTGACCATGACTAAGTGCGGCCCTCGTGCTTGCGACAGGTTCAGAAAAGAACTCACAGCCTTCTTTAAAGGCTTCAACCTCTCTATACAGGTTGAGGCCAACCTCTCGGTCGTTAATTACCTCGACATTACCCTCATTTTATCGAATGGCTTGTATTACCCGTATAGAAAGCCGAATGATACGCTTAATTACATAAGTAAGCATTCCAACCATCCTGCCAGCATAACCAAGAACCTGGTAAGAAACGTTTCTTTGAGGCTTTCCCGTCTATCTACAAACGAGCATATTTTCAACGACCATTCCACTTATTACAATGAAGCTCTTGCTCGGAGTGGATTTGTCGATAAGGTAGCATATACAGAGTACGAGAATAGGCCTAGAAGAAATAGATCCCGACGCATTATATGGTATAACCCACCATATAATATGGAGGTGGCCACACCATTAGCTAAGATCTTTCTATCCCTTATTACGAAGCATTTTCCCTCTACACATAAATATAGTAACATTTTTAATAGAAATACTACTAAAATTTCTTACTCTACGACTCCTAACCTTGCACATAACATCACAGCTTCAAATTTAGCTAAACTACCTAGCCGTAGGAACACGTGCAACCTGTAGTTAGTACTAACTGTAATTGTAGGAATCGGGGGTTGATTGCCCCCTATCCGGGAAATGCCTCTCTAGTAACATTGTCTACAAATGTAAGGTTGAAACACCCACGTCCCATAGGGCCTACATAGGGTTAACCGCCAATAGATTCAAGCAGCGTCTTTACATGCATACCCATTCTTTTCGTTACCCTCTAAGAAGGAATATGACGTCACTTTCAGCTTATATCTGGAGTCTAAAAGACAACCACACCCAATATAAGTTACACTGGGAGATCCTAGCTAGAGCTAGATCGTATAACGGAAATAAAAGACCATGTGACCTCTGCGCCGCTGAGGCCCTGGAAATACTCTACGCCACAGACCAGATCTTAAACAAAAAATCTGAGGCAATTTCGGCTTGTAAACATAAATTGCACAAAACTTTCCTGTATTACAGCCCCACATTATACCCTAACGGATAGTACGATCTATACGTGGATATTTTACGTCTTGATGTAGCTAAGTATATGTTATGTTTATATCATTACTTATTTGCAAAGGTAAGTATATATTACCTGTATGTTTTGTGAAGCTACGTATACTTTCTCGTACGTATATTTGATTGTATATGTTATGGCGTATATTTTTATATATTCTGGTACATATGCTTTTGGTTATGTGTATACGGGAGTTTTGCGTCTGTGTGATTATGCGGGTTCGTACGTATGTTGGGTGTGTGTATATGTGTACTTCATGTTTTGGTTGACGGTCGTCTCCGAACATTTGTGTATTTACATGCAGGTGTGTTATTTATTTATTTATATACGTTTATTTAATTACTTATTTATTTGTATACACGCGCACACACACACACATATTTATATGTGCGTGGTTTTGTATACCTATGGCGAGTGTTTTCGCGTATGCTTGTGTATGTACGTATTTGGATGTGTGTATGTATTTATTTAATTTCAACTACCTCTGTATTGTATTTTATTCACTTTATTCTTAATTCTGAAGCGGAGAATCATTCGGTTTCCTAGTTAGAATTTTAGTTTACGACTTCAGCTATACCATTTACGTGGTTTTGTCTTTGCGTGCAATTGTTCTCCACGCTCCACATATGACGTATAATCTTCGTTTTTTTCCGTTCATTGCCAGAGAACATCTCTATGCACCACCTAAGAGAACATTAGTCTGCGACCTCTTTTATACCATAAGCGTGGTTCTGTCTTTGCGCGTAATTGTTTTTCACCGCTCCTATTAATGACGTATTTATATTAGTTTTTAGGCGATGGATTGGCAGTATCGGTAGAGGGTCGGACGCCATGCTTTCCAGCATAGTTACGTCCCTTTACGATCTGAGTTCAAATCCCGCCGAGGTTGACTTTGCCTTTCATCCTTACGGGGTCGATAAAATAAAGTACCAGTAATGCACTGGGTAATTGCTGGCCTTGTGCCTAAAGTAGAAACAATTATATTAGTTTTTTCCCGTTCTTTGCCAGGGAACGTTTCCACGAACCAAAGTATCGTCTTCCTGTCTTCCCCCGGTTGCAACATTTTTTGAAATATCCACTTCTGCGTTTACAGATTGACTTTGTTAATTTCAGAAGATCCCGTTAAGGGTGAAAGCAGCGATTCTTTGCTTAAACTTTAATCTGTTATTTTAATAAATATTTGCTCTACGGTTCTTATATATTTGATATATATTTATCCTTATCGAGCCCTCTTTGGATTTTAGTCTTCACATTTATTATTATTACTATATATATATATATATATATATATAATAGTTAGTGTATGTTATGTAAAGGTGTAACTGTCATCGTCAGTACAGATCCAGTGAAGCAGTACAGCTTTTTCTGGTGTTGGTGGTCATTACCGGAATCATCATGGAATTGCTTCTGTACATCACCACCACCACCACCACCACCAATACCACCACTATCACCACCACTATCACCACTACCAACACTATCACCACCACCACCAATACCACCACTATCACCACCACTATCACCACTACCACCACTATCACCACCATCACCACTATCACCACCATCACCACTATCACCATCACCACCACCAATATCACCACCACCACCACCACCACCACCAATATCACCACTATCACCACCACTATCACCACTACCAACACTATCACCACCACCACCAATACCACCACCACCACCAATACCACCACTATCACCATCACCACCGCTATCACCACTGTCACCACCATCACCACTATCACCACCACCACCAATATCACCACCACCAATACCACCACCACCACCACCACCACCAATATCACCACCACCACCAATACCACTACCACCACCAATATCACCACCACCACCAATACCACTACCACCACCACCACCAATATCACCACCAATACCACTACCACAACCACCACCACCACCACCACCAATACCACCACCACCACCACTATTACTACTACCATAACCACCACTATCACCACCACCACCACTAGACACCACCACCACTACTACCATCACCACCACTAAACAACACCACCACCACCACTATTACTACTACCATCACCATCACCACGACCACTACCACTAGACACCACCACCACTACTACCATCAACACCACCACCACCACTATCACCACCACCACTACTACCATCAACATCACCACCACCATCAACACCACCACCACCACTAGACACCACCACCAGTACTACCATTATCAACACCACAACCACCACCACTAGACACCACCACCACTACTACCATTACCATCAACACCACCACCACCACCACTAGACACCACCACCACTACTACCATCACCACCACTAGACACCACCACCACTACTACCATTACCATCAACACCACCACCACTACTACCATCACCATCAACACCACCACTACCATCACCATCAACACCACCACCACTATTACCATCAACACCACCACCACTACCATCACCATCAACACCACCACTACCATCACCATCAACACCACCACCACTACTACCATCAACACCACCACCACTACCATCACCATCAACACCACCACTACCATCACCATCAACACCACCACCACTACTACCATCAACACCACCACCACTACCATCACCATCAACACCACCACTACCATCACCATCAACACCACTACCATCACCATCAACACCACCACCACTACCATCACCATCAACACCACCACTACTACCATCACCATCAACACCACGAGACACCACTACTACCATTGACATCTCTGTTGCCATGGTGTCATCACCATATTTCTACAGCTTCCATTCACGGGATGATGTTTTTAGCTACCACCACAACTATCACCACTACTACCACCACAACTACTACCACCAACACTACCACCACAACTACTACCACTACAACATTACTACCACCACAACTACCACCAACACTACCATCACAACTACTACCACCAACACTACCACCACAACTACCACCAACACTACCACCAACACTACCACCACAACTACCATCACAACTACCACCACCAACATTACTACAACTACCACCACTACAACCACCATCACTACAACCACCACTACTACTACTACCACCACTACTACCACCACCACCACTACACCACCACTACACTACCACACCACCACCACTACACCACCACCACTACACTACCACTACACTACCACCACTACACTACCACTACACTACCACCACCACACCACTAACCACCACCACCACCACTAAACCACACCACCAACACCACCACCACTACCACAATTACTACCACCAACACCACCACTACCACAACTACTACCACCAACACCACCACTACCACAACTACTACCGCCAACACCACCACTACCACAACTACTACCACCAACACCACCACTACCACAACTACTACCGCCAACACCACCACTACCACAACTACTACCACCAACACCACCACTACCACTACTACCGCCAACACCACCACTACCACAACTACTACCGCCAACACCACCACTACCACAACTACTACCACCAACACCACCACTACCACAACTACTACCACCAACACCAACACTACCACAACTACTACCACCAACACTACCAAAACTACTACGACCAACACCACCACTACCACCAACACCACCACTACTAACACCACCAATACCACAACTACTACCACCAACACTACCAACACTACCACCATCACCACCTCAACTACTACCACCAACACTACCACCACAACTACTACGACCACCACTACCACCATCACTACACCACCACTACGTCACTACAACTACACCACCACCACTACACTACCACACCGCTACCACACCACCACTACACTACCACACCACCACCCCACCACTACACCACGATTACACCACTACCACTACACAACTACCACCACTTCCACTACACCACCACTAAACCACACCACCACCACTAACCACCACTAAACCACACCACCAACACCACCACCACCACTACACCACACCACCAACACCACCACTAAACCACACCACCACTACACCACACCACCAACACCACCACTATCACTACACCACCATCACTACACCACCACCATCACTACACCACCATCACTACACCACCACCATCACTACACCACCACCACTACACCACCACCATCACTACACCACCATCACTACACCACCACCATCACTACACCACCACCATACCACCACCACTACACCACCACCACTAGACCACCACCACCACTACCTCCACCACCACCACTACACCACTACCACTAGACCACCACTACCACACACTTTACTCTCATGCTCTATATACCTTGATTCTATCACCTCTGACACACACACACACACACACACACACACACACACACACACACACACACACACACATAAAGACAATGGCTACACATATATAGATACGTGGCATGCATCTTTATGCAAACACTGAGACGTCCGCCAACAGGCACCTATGAAGACAAGCACATAAAGACAGTGGCTACACATACATGAAGACACATTTACAATTACATGTGCAGTTACATGCAGACAGGTGCAAGCATATATATTAACACATATATATATATAAATATCCCTTTACACATTCACACACACACACATAACGCAACCACACACTCACACATAGCACAAACAACCAACACATACTCAAAATATATACCATCATCATCATCACCGTTTAACGTCCGTTCTTCCACGCTAGCATGGGTTAGACGAGTTGTCCTGTTGTGGGCAGTGTCCGGGCTGACCTTGTCTTGCTTCATACGGGAACTGATTCTGGCTTGATTTATATGCTTCAGCTTCACCCTTTTTTATGAAATCGTGTGTCGAAACAAATACAGTTATACTTGGGGAGGGTCATATTGTTGTAATAATATTGCCAGAAATAATAACAGAACACACTCACTGTTTGGTTGGTTTTCGCTTCTGTATCTTTTATATCTCCAAATGAATTAACTGTGGAGATATAAAAAATACAGAAGCGAAAACCAACCAAACAGTGATTGTGTTCTGTTATTATTTCTGGCAATATTATTACACAAATATGACCCTCCCCAAGTATAACTATATATATATATGCAGAGGTTATATTTAATTTGTTGGGATTCAACAAGTTTTAAAAATGTTATAACTGATATAAAGCACTCAACAGTTTAGTGGAGTAAATACACAATATATTAATAAATGGAAACTATATTGATAAAACCATATTTATTTTATTATACATATTTCAAGGGCAACCAAGGCAAATTATGGTGCGCTTTCATCAGATAAAATAGATTTGTTTTATAAATAAATAAATATTGACAAACCCGGGTATGTCAATATTTATTTATTTATAAAACAAATCTGTATTTTATCTGATGAAAGCGCACCATAATTTGCCTTGGTTGCCCTTGAAATATGTATAATAAAATAAATATGGTTTTATAAATATAGTTTCCATTTATTAATATATTGTGTGTGTATATATATATATATATATATATATATATATACGATATTAATAAATGGAAACTATATTTATAAAACCATATTTATTTCATTATACATATTTCAGGGATACCAAATTAAATTATGGTATGCCTTCATCAGACAAAATACATTATATAACAGTTTTCAGGTATCCCTGAAATATGTATAATGAAATAAATATGGTTTTATAAATATAGTTTCCATTTATTAATATCGTATATCTACTCCAAATACTTGTCGAGTGCTTTATATCAGTTATAAAAATATTTACTTGTTGTATCCCAACAATTTTAAATAGAACTTTTGCATATTTATATATATATATATAGGAACCAGTAAGACCCCGACAGCTGAGCTCAAGCCGTTTCGACGGCTAATTCTGGACTCTATTCTAGTCCAGAATTAGCCGTCGAAACGGCTTGAGCTCAGCTGTCGGGGTCTTACTGGTTCCTATTACCCACTCTACTACCTCAAGTATTGAGTACTTTGGTGCGTTATGGTCCACCTGGTTCCTTACCACATTTCCTTCGTTATATATATATATATAGATATTCACTGATTTAATGTGAATATATTGCACTAGATGTACATGAATGCCACAGTCTCGTTTTCTCATCATCATCCCACTCCCACGCCATCTCCCCTCCAACTCTCTACTCCTCCCTCTATCTCCCCCTCCAACTCTCTAACCCCTCTCTACTCCCCTCTCTCCCATCATCACAATCACCTTTCTATATTCACTTATTTAGTTAGAAATATAAATGCTAATCTATTATTGGGTGTCTATAAAAATTCTTGCAGCTAAATTTAACAGATAAAATATAAAGCCAATGGACTTCAGTGTTTAATCCTTTAGCATTTAAACCGGCCATATCCGGCCAGAACCCTCTCACCTCTTTCTGTTCAAACCGACTGTAATTGACCATTAATACTAATACTAACGTATTGTTCAAAATAAATAACATCCAAATCTCGTGTATTTGATATTACGAGAGATAATTATGTGAGATAAAGCCTTTACTGTGAAAATACGTTAGTAAATATAGAATAATGTAAATGCTAAAGGGTTAACTCTTTCGATACAAAACCACCTGAAACCATGCCTAGTTCTATGGTAGAAAACAGTTTAACTATCCCTAGTTCTATGGTAGAAAACAGTTTAAATATCGCTAGTTCTATGGTAGAAAACAGTTTAACTATGCCTAGTTATATGGTAGAAAACTGTTTAACTATCCCTAGTTCTATTTTAGAACACGGTTTAACTATGCCTAGTTCTAGTGTAGAAAACGGTTTAACTATGCCTAGTTTTATGGTAAAAAACAGTTTAGCTATCTCTAATTCTTTGGTAGAACACGGTTTAACTATCCCTGGTTCTATGGTAGAACACGGTATAACTATCCCTAGGTCTATGGTAAAAACAATTTAACTATACCTAGTTCTATGGTAGAAAACAGTTTAACTATGCCTTGTTCTATGGTAAAAAACAGTTTAACTATGCCTAGTTCTATGGTAGAACACGGATTAACTATCCCTAGTTCTATGGTAGAACACGGTTTAACTATGCCTAGTTCTATGGTAGAACACGGTTTAACTATCCCTAGTTCTATGGTAGGACACGGTTTAACTATCCCTAGTTCTATGGTAGAACACTGATTAACTATGCCTAGTTCTATAGTAGAACACGGTTTAGCTATGCCGAGTTCTATGGTAGAACACGGTTTAACTATGCATTGTTCTATGGTAGAACGGTTTACCTATCCCTAGTTCTATGGTAGAACGGTTTACCTATCCCTAGTTCTATGGTAGAACACGGTTTAACTATCCCTAGTTCTATGGTAGAACACGGTTTAACTATCCCTAATTCTATGGTAGAAAACGGTTTAGCTATGCCTAGTTCTATGGTAGAAAACGGTTTAGCTATGCCTAGTTCTATGGTAGAAAACGGTTTAGCTATCCCTAGTTATATAGTAGAAAACGGTTTAACTATCCCTAGTTCTATGGTAGAACACGGTTTAGCTATGCCGAGTTCTATGGTAGAAAACGGTTTAACTATCCTTAGTTCTATGGTAGAAAACGGTTTAACTATCCTTAGTTCTATGGTAGAAAACGGTTTAACTATCCTTAGTTCTATGGTAGAAAACGGTTTAACTATCCTTAGTTCTATGGTAGAACACGGTTTAACTATCCTTAGTTCTATGGTAGAACACGGTTTAGCTATCCCTAGTTCTATGGTAGAACACGGTTTAACTATCCCTAGTTCTATGGTAGAAAACTGTTTAACTACCCCTAGGTCTGTGGTAAAAACAAATTAACTATACCTATTTCTATCGTAGAAAACAGTTTAACTATCCCTAGTTCTATGGTAGAAAACAGTTTAACTATGCCTAGTTCTATGGTAGAACACGGTTTAACTATGCCTAGTTGTATGGTAGAACACGGTTTAACTATCCCTAGTTCTATGGTAGAACACGGTTTAACTATCCCTAGTTCTATGGTAGAACACGGTTTAACTATCCCTAGTTCTATGGTAGAACACGGTTTAACTATCCCTAGTTCTATGGTAGAACACGGTTTAACTATCCCTAGTTCTATGGTAGAACTGATTAACTATGCCTAGTTCTATGGTAGAACACGGTTTAGGTATGCCGAGTTCTATGGTAGAACACGGTTTAACTATGCCTTGATCTATGGTAGAACGGTTTACCTATCCCTAGTTCTATGGTAGAACGGTTTACCTATCCCAGAGTTCTATGGTAGAACGGTTTACCTATCCCAGAGTTCTATGGTAGAACACGGTTTAACTATCCCTAGTTCTATGGTAGAACACGGTTTAACTATCCCTAATTCTATGGTAGAACACGGTTTAACTATCCCTAATTCTATGGTAGAAAACGGTTTAGCTATGCCTAGTCCTATGGTAGAAAACGGTTTAGCTATCCCTAGTTATATAGTAGAAAACAGTTTAACTATCCCTAGTTCTATGGTAGAACACGGTTTAGCTATGCCGAGTTCTATGGTAGAAAACGGTTTGACTATCCTTAGTTCTATGGTAGAAAACGGTTTAACTATCCTTAGTTCTATGGTAGAACACTGTTTAACTATGCCTATTTCTATGGTAAAAAACTGTTTAACTCTCCCTAGTTCTATGGTAGAAAACTGTTTAACTATGCCTAGTTCTATGGTAGAAAACTGTTTAACTATGCCTAGTTCTATGGTAGAAAAATGTTTAACTATGCCTAGTTCTATGGTACAACACGGTTTAACTATGCCTAGTTCTATGGTAGAACAGTTTAACTCTCCCTAGTTCTATGGTAGAACACGGTTTAACTATCCCTAGTTCTATGGTAGAACAATGTTTAACTATGCCTAGTTCTATGGTAGAACACGGTTTAACTATGCCTAGTTCTATGGTAAAAAACTGTTTAATTCTCCCTAGTTCTATCGTAGAAAACTGTTTAACTATCCCTAGTTCTATGGTAGAACAGTTTAACTCTCCCTAGTTCTATGGTAGAACACAGTTTAACTATCCCTAGTTCTATGGTAGAACACGGTTTAGCTATCCCTAGTTGTATGTTAGAAAACTGTTTAACTATCCCTGATTCTAGTACACAAAACTGTTTAACTATGCCTAGTTCTATGGTATAAAACAGTTTAACTATCCCTAGTTCTATGGGAGAACACGGTTTAACTATGCCTAGTTCTAGTGTAGAAAACGGTTTAACTATCCCTTGTTCTATGGTATAAAACAGTTTAGCTATCTCTAGTTCTTTGGTAGAACACGGTTTAACTATCCCTAGTACTATGGTAGAACACGGTTTAATTATCCCTAGGTCTATGGTAAAACAATTTAATTATACCTATTTCTATCGTAGAAAACAGTTTAACTATCCCTAGTTCTATGGTAGAAAACAGTTTAACTATGCGTAGTTCTATGGTAGAAAACTGTTTAACTATCTCTAGTTCTATGGTAGAACACGGTTTAACTATCCCTAGTTCTATGGTAGAACACGGTTTAACTATCCCTAGTTCTATGGTAGAACAGGGTTTAGCTATGCCTATTTCTAGTATAGAAAACTGTTTAACTATCCCTAGTTCTATGGTAGAACACGGTTTAACTATCCCTAGTTCTATGTTAGAACACGGTTTAGCTATCCCTAGTTCTATGGTAGAACACGGTTTAACTATCCCTAGTTCTATGGTAGAGCAGGGTATAAGTATCCCTCAATTATGCCTAGTTTTATGGTAGAAAACAATTTAACTATCCCTAAACTATGCCTAGTTTATAGTAGAAAACAGTTTAACTATCCCTAAACTATGCCTAGTTTTATGGTAGAAAACAGTTTAACAAAGCCTAGTTCTATGGTAGAAAACTGTTTAACTATCCCTAGTTCTATGGTAGAAAACTGTTTAACTATCCTAGTTCTATGGTAGAACACGGTTTAACTATCCCTAGTTCCATAGTAGAACACGGTTTAACTATGCCTAGTTCTATGGTAGAACATGGTTTAATTATCCCTAGTTCTATGGTAGAATACGGTTTAACTATCCCTAGTTCTATGGTAGAACACGGTTTAACTATCCCTGGTTCTATGGTAGAACAGGGTTTAACTATCCCTAGTTCTATAGTAGAATACGGTTTAACTATCCCTAGTTCTATAGTAGAATACGGTTTAACTATGCCTAGTTCTATGGTAGAAAACGGTTTAGCTATGCCTAGTTCTATGGTAGAAAACGGTTTAGCTATCCCTAGTTATATAGTAGAAAACGGTTTAACTATCCCTAGTTCTATGGTAGAACACGGTTTAGCTATGCCGAGTTCTATGGTAGAAAACGGTTTAACTATCCTTAGTTCTATGGTAGAAAACGGTTTAACTATCCTTAGTTCTATGGTAGAAAACGGTTTAACTATCCTTAGTTCTATGGTAGAAAACGGTTTAACTATCCTTAGTTCTATGGTAGAACACGGTTTAACTATCCTTAGTTCTATGGTAGAACACGGTTTAGCTATCCCTAGTTCTATGGTAGAACACGGTTTAACTATCCCTAGTTCTATGGTAGAAAACAGTTTAACTATGCGTAGTTCTATGGTAGAAAACTGTTTAACTATCTCTAGTTCTATGGTAGAACACGGTTTAACTATCCCTAGTTCTATGGTAGAACACGGTTTAACTATCCCTAGTTCTATGGTAGAACAGGGTTTAGCTATGCCTATTTCTAGTATAGAAAACTGTTTAACTATCCCTAGTTCTATGGTAGAACACGGTTTAACTATCCCTAGTTCTATGTTAGAACACGGTTTAGCTATCCCTAGTTCTATGGTAGAACACGGTTTAACTATCCCTAGTTCTATGGTAGAGCAGGGTATAAGTATCCCTCAATTATGCCTAGTTTTATGGTAGAAAACAATTTAACTATCCCTAAACTATGCCTAGTTTATAGTAGAAAACAGTTTAACTATCCCTAAACTATGCCTAGTTTTATGGTAGAAAACAGTTTAACAAAGCCTAGTTCTATGGTAGAAAACTGTTTAACTATCCCTAGTTCTATGGTAGAAAACTGTTTAACTATCCTAGTTCTATGGTAGAACACGGTTTAACTATCCCTAGTTCCATAGTAGAACACGGTTTAACTATGCCTAGTTCTATGGTAGAACATGGTTTAATTATCCCTAGTTCTATGGTAGAATACGGTTTAACTATCCCTAGTTCTATGGTAGAACACGGTTTAACTATCCCTGGTTCTATGGTAGAACAGGGTTTAACTATCCCTAGTTCTATAGTAGAATACGGTTTAACTATCCCTAGTTCTATAGTAGAATACGGTTTAACTATGCCTAGTTCTATGGTAGAAAACGGTTTAGCTATGCCTAGTTCTATGGTAGAAAACGGTTTAGCTATCCCTAGTTATATAGTAGAAAACGGTTTAACTATCCCTAGTTCTATGGTAGAACACGGTTTAGCTATGCCGAGTTCTATGGTAGAAAACGGTTTAACTATCCTTAGTTCTATGGTAGAAAACGGTTTAACTATCCTTAGTTCTATGGTAGAAAACGGTTTAACTATCCTTAGTTCTATGGTAGAAAACGGTTTAACTATCCTTAGTTCTATGGTAGAACATGGTTTAACTATCCCTAGTTCTATGGTAGAACACGGTTTAACTATCCCTAGTTCTATGGTAGAACACGGTTTAACTATCCCTAGTTCTATGGTAGAACTGATTAACTATGCCTAGTTCTATGGTAGAACACGGTTTAGGTATGCCGAGTTCTATGGTAGAACACGGTTTAACTATGCCTTGATCTATGGTAGAACGGTTTACCTATCCCTAGTTCTATGGTAGAACGGTTTACCTATCCCAGAGTTCTATGGTAGAACACGGTTTAACTATCCCTAGTTCTATGGTAGAACACGGTTTAACTATCCCTAATTCTATGGTAGAACACGGTTTAACTATCCCTAATTCTATGGTAGAAAACGGTTTAGCTATGCCTAGTCCTATGGTAGAAAACGGTTTAGCTATCCCTAGTTATATAGTAGAAAACAGTTTAACTATCCCTAGTTCTATGGTAGAACACGGTTTAGCTATGCCGAGTTCTATGGTAGAAAACGGTTTGACTATCCTTAGTTCTATGGTAGAACACGGTTTAACTATCCCTAGTTCTATGGTAGAACACTGTTTAACTATGCCTATTTCTATGGTAAAAAACTGTTTAACTCTCCCTAGTTCTATGGTAGAAAACTGTTTAACTATGCCTAGTTATATGGTAGAAAACTGTTTAACTATGCCTAGTTCTATGGTAGAAAAATGTTTAACTATGCCTAGTTCTATGGTACAACACGGTTTAACTATGCCTAGTTCTATGGTAGAACAGTTTAACTCTCCCTAGTTCTATGGTCGAACACGGTTTAACTATCCCTAGTTCTATGGTAGAACAATGTTTAACTATGCCTAGTTCTATGGTAGAACACGGTTTAACTATGCCTAGTTCTATGGTAAAAAACTGTTTAATTCTCCCTAGTTCTATCGTAGAAAACTGTTTAACTATCCCTAGTTCTGTGGTAGAACAGTTTAACTCTCCCTAGTTCTATGGTAGAACACAGTTTAACTATCCCTAGTTCTATGGTAGAACACGGTTTAGCTATCCCTAGTTGTATGTAAGAAAACTGTTTAACTATCCCTGATTCTAGTACACAAAACTGTTTAACTATGCCTAGTTCTATGGTATAAAACAGTTTAACAATCCCTAGTTCTATGGGAGAACACGGTTTAACTATGCCTAGTTCTAGTGTAGAAAACGGTTTAACTATCCCTTGTTCTATGGTATAAAACAGTTTAGCTATCTCTAGTTCTTTGGTAGAACACGGTTTAACTATCCCTAGTACTATGGTAGAACACGGTTTAATTATCCCTAGGTCTATGGTAAAACAATTTAATTATACCTATTTCTATCGTAGAAAACAGTTTAACTATCCCTAGTTCTATGGTAGAAAACAGTTTAACTATGCGTAGTTCTATGGTAGAAAACTGTTTAACTATCTCTAGTTCTATGGTAGAACACGGTTTAACTATCCCTAGTTCTATGGTAGAACACGGTTTAACTATCCCTAGTTCTATGGTAGAACAGGGTTTAGCTATGCCTATTTCTAGTATAGAAAACTGTTTAACTATCCCTAGTTCTATGGTAGAACACGGTTTAACTATCCCTAGTTCTATGTTAGAACACGGTTTAGCTATCCCTAGTTCTATGGTAGAACACGGTTTAACTATCCCTAGTTCTATGGTAGAACAGGGTATAAGTATCCCTAAATTATGCCTAGTTTTATGGTAGAAAACAATTTAACTATCCCTAAACTATGCCTAGTTTATAGTAGAAAACAGTTTAACTATCCCTAAACTATGCCTAGTTTTATGGTAGAAAACAGTTTAACAAAGCCTAGTTCTATGGTAGAAAACTGTTTAACTATCCCTAGTTCTATGGTAGAAAACTGTTTAACTATCCTAGTTCTATGGTAGAACACGGTTTAACTATCCCTAGTTCCATAGTAGAACACGGTTTAACTATGCCTAGTTCTATGGTAGAACATGGTTTAATTATCCCTAGTTCTATGGTAGAATACGGTTTAACTATCCCTAGTTCTATGGTAGAACACGGTTTAACTATCCCTGGTTCTATGGTAGAACAGGGTTTAACTATCCCTAGTTCTATAGTAGAATACGGTTTAACTATCCCTAGTTCTATAGTAGAATACGGTTTAACTATGCCTAGTTCTATGGTAGTAAACGGTTTAGCTATGCCTAGTTCTATGGTAGAAAACGGTTTAGCTATCCCTAGTTATATAGTAGAAAACGGTTTAACTATCCCTAGTTCTATGGTAGAACACGGTTTAGCTATGCCGAGTTCTATGGTAGAAAACGGTTTAACTATCCTTAGTTCTATGGTAGAAAACGGTTTAACTATCCTTAGTTCTATGGTAGAAAACGGTTTAACTATCCTTAGTTCTATGGTAGAAAACGGTTTAACTATCCTTAGTTCTATGGTAGAACACGGTTTAACTATCCTTAGTTCTATGGTAGAACACGGTTTAGCTATCCCTAGTTCTATGGTAGAACACGGTTTAACTATCCCTAGTTCTATGGTAGAAAACTGTTTAACTACCCCTAGGTCTGTGGTAAAAACAAATTAACTATACCTATTTCTATCGTAGAAAACAGTTTAACTATCCCTAGTTCTATGGTAGAAAACAGTTTAACTATGCCTAGTTCTATGGTAGAACACGGTTTAACTATGCCTAGTTGTATGGTAGAACACGGTTTAACTATCCCTAGTTCTATGGTAGAACACGGTTTAACTATCCCTAGTTCTATGGTAGAACACGGTTTAACTATCCCTAGTTCTATGGTAGAACACGGTTTAACTATCCCTAGTTCTATGGTAGAACACGGTTTAACTATCCCTAGTTCTATGGTAGAACTGATTAACTATGCCTAGTTCTATGGTAGAACACGGTTTAGGTATGCCGAGTTCTATGGTAGAACACGGTTTAACTATGCCTTGATCTATGGTAGAACGGTTTACCTATCCCTAGTTCTATGGTAGAACGGTTTACCTATCCCAGAGTTCTATGGTAGAACACGGTTTAACTATCCCTAGTTCTATGGTAGAACACGGTTTAACTATCCCTAATTCTATGGTAGAACACGGTTTAACTATCCCTAATTCTATGGTAGAAAACGGTTTAGCTATGCCTAGTCCTATGGTAGAAAACGGTTTAGCTATCCCTAGTTATATAGTAGAAAACAGTTTAACTATCCCTAGTTCTATGGTAGAACACGGTTTAGCTATGCCGAGTTCTATGGTAGAAAACGGTTTGACTATCCTTAGTTCTATGGTAGAACACGGTTTAACTATCCCTAGTTCTATGGTAGAACACTGTTTAACTATGCCTATTTCTATGGTAAAAAACTGTTTAACTCTCCCTAGTTCTATGGTAGAAAACTGTTTAACTATGCCTAGTTCTATGGTAGAAAACTGTTTAACTATGCCTAGTTCTATGGTAGAAAAATGTTTAACTATGCCTAGTTCTATGGTACAACACGGTTTAACTATGCCTAGTTCTATGGTAGAACAGTTTAACTCTCCCTAGTTCTATGGTCGAACACGGTTTAACTATCCCTAGTTCTATGGTAGAACAATGTTTAACTATGCCTAGTTCTATGGTAGAACACGGTTTAACTATGCCTAGTTCTATGGTAAAAAACTGTTTAATTCTTCCTAGTTCTATCGTAGAAAACTGTTTAACTATCCCTAGTTCTATGGTAGAACAGTTTAACTCTCCCTAGTTCTATGGTAGAACACAGTTTAACTATCCCTAGTTCTATGGTAGAACACGGTTTAGCTATCCCTAGTTGTATGTAAGAAAACTGTTTAACTATCCCTGATTCTAGTACACAAAACTGTTTAACTATGCCTAGTTCTATGGTATAAAACAGTTTAACAATCCCTAGTTCTATGGGAGAACACGGTTTAACTATGCCTAGTTCTAGTGTAGAAAACGGTTTAACTATCCCTTGTTCTATGGTATAAAACAGTTTAGCTATCTCTAGTTCTTTGGTAGAACACGGTTTAACTATCCCTAGTACTATGGTAGAACACGGTTTAATTATCCCTAGGTCTATGGTAAAACAATTTAATTATACCTATTTCTATCGTAGAAAACAGTTTAACTATCCCTAGTTCTATGGTAGAAAACAGTTTAACTATGCGTAGTTCTATGGTAGAAAACTGTTTAACTATCTCTAGTTCTATGGTAGAACACGGTTTAACTATCCCTAGTTCTATGGTAGAACACGGTTTAACTATCCCTAGTTCTATGGTAGAACAGGGTTTAGCTATGCCTATTTCTAGTATAGAAAACTGTTTAACTATCCCTAGTTCTATGGTAGAACACGGTTTAACTATCCCTAGTTCTATGTTAGAACACGGTTTAGCTATCCCTAGTTCTATGGTAGAACACGGTTTAACTATCCCTAGTTCTATGGTAGAACAGGGTATAAGTATCCCTAAATTATGCCTAGTTTTATGGTAGAAAACAATTTAACTATCCCTAAACTATGCCTAGTTTATAGTAGAAAACAGTTTAACTATCCCTAAACTATGCCTAGTTTTATGGTAGAAAACAGTTTAACAAAGCCTAGTTCTATGGTAGAAAACTGTTTAACTATCCCTAGTTCTATGGTAGAAAACTGTTTAACTATCCTAGTTCTATGGTAGAACACGGTTTAACTATCCCTAGTTCCATAGTAGAACACGGTTTAACTATGCCTAGTTCTATGGTAGAACATGGTTTAATTATCCCTAGTTCTATGGTAGAATACGGTTTAACTATCCCTAGTTCTATGGTAGAACACGGTTTAACTATCCCTGGTTCTATGGTAGAACAGGGTTTAACTATCCCTAGTTCTATAGTAGAATACGGTTTAACTATCCCTAGTTCTATAGTAGAATACGGTTTAACTATGCCTAGTTCTATGGTAGAAAACGGTTTAGCTATGCCTAGTTCTATGGTAGAAAACGGTTTAGCTATCCCTAGTTATATAGTAGAAAACGGTTTAACTATCCCTAGTTCTATGGTAGAACACGGTTTAGCTATGCCGAGTTCTATGGTAGAAAACGGTTTAACTATCCTTAGTTCTATGGTAGAAAACGGTTTAACTATCCTTAGTTCTATGGTAGAAAACGGTTTAACTATCCTTAGTTCTATGGTAGAAAACGGTTTAACTATCCTTAGTTCTATGGTAGAACACGGTTTAACTATCCTTAGTTCTATGGTAGAACACGGTTTAGCTATCCCTAGTTCTATGGTAGAACACGGTTTAACTATCCCTAGTTCTATGGTAGAAAACTGTTTAACTACCCCTAGGTCTGTGGTAAAAACAAATTAACTATACCTATTTCTATCGTAGAAAACAGTTTAACTATCCCTAGTTCTATGGTAGAAAACAGTTTAACTATGCCTAGTTCTATGGTAGAACACGGTTTAACTATGCCTAGTTGTATGGTAGAACACGGTTTAACTATCCCTAGTTCTATGGTAGAACACGGTTTAACTATCCCTAGTTCTATGGTAGAACACGGTTTAACTATCCCTAGTTCTATGGTAGAACACGGTTTAACTATCCCTAGTTCTATGGTAGAACTGATTAACTATGCCTAGTTCTATGGTAGAACACGGTTTAGGTATGCCGAGTTCTATGGTAGAACACGGTTTAGGTATGCCGAGTTCTATGGTAGAACACGGTTTAACTATGCCTTGATCTATGGTAGAACGGTTTACCTATCCCTAGTTCTCTGGTAGAACGGTTTACCTATCCCAGAGTTCTATGGTAGAACGCGGTTTAACTATCCCTAGTTCTATGGTAGAACACGGTTTAACTATCCCTAATTCTATGGTAGAACACGGTTTAACTATCCCTAATTCTATGGTAGAAAACGGTTTAGCTATGCCTAGTCCTATGGTAGAAAACGGTTTAGCTATCCCTAGTTATATAGTAGAAAACAGTTTAACTATCCCTAGTTCTATGGTAGAACACGGTTTAGCTATGCCGAGTTCTATGGTAGAAAACGGTTTGACTATCCTTAGTTCTATGGTAGAAAACGGTTTAACTATCCTTAGTTCTATGGTAGAACACTGTTTAACTATGCCTATTTCTATGGTAAAAAACTGTTTAACTCTCCCTAGTTCTATGGTAGAAAACTGTTTAACTATGCCTAGTTCTATGGTAGAAAACTGTTTAACTATGCCTAGTTCTATGGTAGAAAAATGTTTAACTATGCCTAGTTCTATGGTACAACACGGTTTAACTATGCCTAGTTCTATGGTAGAACAGTTTAACTCTCCCTAGTTCTATGGTAGAACACGGTTTAACTATCCCTAGTTCTATGGTAGAACAATGTTTAACTATGCCTAGTTCTATGGTAGAACACGGTTTAACTATGCCTAGTTCTATGGTAAAAAACTGTTAAATTCTCCCAAGTTCTATCGTAGAAAACTGTTTAACTATCCCTAGTTCTATGGTAGAACAGTTTAACTCTCCCTAGTTCTATGGTAGAACACAGTTTAACTATCCCTAGTTCTATGGTAGAACACGGTTTAGCTATCCCTAGTTGTATGTAAGAAAACTGTTTTACTATCCCTGATTCTAGTACACAAAACTGTTTAACTATGCCTAGTTCTATGGTATAAAACAGTTTAACTATCCCTAGTTCTATGGGAGAACACGGTTTAACTATGCCTAGTTCTAGTGTAGAAAACGGTTTAACTATCCCTTGTTCTATGGTATAAAACAGTTTAGCTATCTCTAGTTCTTTGGTAGAACACGGTTTAACTATCCCTAGTACTATGGTAGAACACGGTTTAATTATCCCTAGGTCTATGGTAAAACAATTTAATTATACCTATTTCTATCGTAGAAAACAGTTTAACTATCCCTAGTTCTATGGTAGAAAACAGTTTAACTATGCGTAGTTCTATGGTAGAAAACTGTTTAACTATCTCTAGTTCTATGGTAGAACACGGTTTAACTATCCCTAGTTCTATGGTAGAACACGGTTTAACTATCCCTAGTTCTATGGTAGAACAGGGTTTAGCTATGCCTATTTCTAGTATAGAAAACTGTTTAACTATCCCTAGTTCTATGGTAGAACACGGTTTAACTATCCCTAGTTCTATGTTAGAACACGGTTTAGCTATCCCTAGTTCTATGGTAGAACACGGTTTAACTATCCCTAGTTCTATGGTAGAACAGGGTATAAGTATCCCTAAATTATGCCTAGTTTTATGGTAGAAAACAATTTAACTATCCCTAAACTATGCCTAGTTTATAGTAGAAAACAGTTTAACTATCCCTAAACTATGCCTAGTTTTATGGTAGAAAACAGTTTAACAAAGCCTAGTTCTATGGTAGAAAACTGTTTAACTATCCCTAGTTCTATGGTAGAAAACTGTTTAACTATCCTAGTTCTATGGTAGAACACGGTTTAACTATCCCTAGTTCCATAGTAGAACACGGTTTAACTATGCCTAGTTCTATGGTAGAACATGGTTTAATTATCCCTAGTTCTATGGTAGAATACGGTTTAACTATCCCTAGTTCTATGGTAGAACACGGTTTAACTATCCCTGGTTCTATGGTAGAACAGGGTTTAACTATCCCTAGTTCTATAGTAGAATACGGTTTAACTATCCCTAGTTCTATAGTAGAATACGGTTTAACTATCCCTAGTTCTATGGTAGAACACGGTTTAACTATCCCTAGTTCTATGGTAGAACACGGTGTAACTATCCCTAGTTCTATGGTAGAACACGGTGTAACTATCTCTAGTTCTATGGTAGAACACGGTGTAACTATCCCTAGTTCTATGGTAGAACACGGTTTAACTATCCCTAGTTCTATGGTAGAACACGGTTTAACTATCCCTAGTTCTATGGTATAAAACAGTTTAATTATCCCTAGTTCTATGGTAAAAACAGTTTAACTACCCCTAGTTCTATGGTAGAACACGGTTTAACTATGCCTAGTTCTATTGTAAAAAAAACTGTTTAACTATGCCTAGGTCTATGGTAAAAAACTGTTTAACTATGCCTAGTTCTATGGTAGAAAACTGTTTACCTATGCCTAGTTCTATGGTATAACACGGTTTAACTGTCCCTATTTCTATGGTAGGACACGGTTTAACTATCTAGTTCTATGGTAGAACACGGTTTAGCTATCTCTAGTTCTATGGTAGAACACGGTGTAACTATCCCTAGTTCTATGGTAGAACACTGTTTAACTATCCCTAGTTCTATGGTAGAAAACAGTTTAACTATGCCTAGTTCTATGACAGAAAACTGTTTAACTATGCCTAGTTCTATGGTAGAACACGGTTTACCTATCCCTAGTTCTAAGGTAGAACACGGTTTAACTATCCCTAGTTCTATGGTAGAACACGGTTTAACTATTCCTAGTTTTATGGTAGAAAACTGTTTAACAATGCCTAATTCTATGGTAGAAAACTATTTAACTATCCTAGTTCTATTGTAAAAAAAACTGTTTAACTATGCCTAGTTCTATGATAGAACACGGTTTAACTATGCCTAGTTCTATGGTAGAACAGTTTAACTCTCCCTAGTTCTATGGTAGAACACGGTTTAACTATCCCTAGTTCTATGGTAGAACAATGTTTAACTATGCCTAGTTCTATGGTAGAACACGGTTTAACTATGCCTAGTTCTATGGTAAAAAACTGTTTAATTCTCCCTAGTTCTATCGTAGAAAACTGTTTAACTATCCCTAGTTCTATGGTAGAACAGTTTAACTCTCCCTAGTTCTATGGTAGAACACGGTTTAACTATCCCTAGTTCTATGGTAGAACACGGTTTAGCTATCCCTAGTTGTATGTAAGAAAACTGTTTAACTATCCCTGATTCTAGTACACAAAACTGTTTAACTATGCCTAGTTCTATGGTATAAAACAGTTTAACTATCCCTAGTTCTATGGGAGAACACGGTTTAACTATCCCTAGTTCTATGGTAGAACACGGTTTAACTATCCCTAGTTCTATGGTATAAAACAGTTTAATTATCCCTAGTTCTATGGTAAAAACAGTTTAACTACCCCTAGTTCTATGGTAGAACACGGTTTAACTATGCCTAGTTCTATTGTAAAAAAAAACTGTTTAACTATGCCTAGTTCTATGGTAAAAAACTGTTTAACTGTGCCTAGTTCTATGGTAGAAAACTGTTTACCTATGCCTAGTTCTATGGTATAACACGGTTTAACTATCCCTATTTCTATGGTAGAACACGGTTTAACTATCTAGTTCTATGGTAGAACACGGTTTAGCTATCTCTAGTTCTATGGTAGAACACGGTGTAACTATCCCTAGTTCTATGGTAGAACACTGTTTAACTATCCCTAGTTCTATGGTAGAAAACAGTTTAACTATGCCTAGTTCTATGACAGAAAACTGTTTAACTATGCCTAGTTCTATGGTAGAACACGGTTTACCTATCCCTAGTTCTAAGGTAGAACACGGTTTAACTATCCCTAGTTCTATGGTAGAACACGGTTTAACTATTCCTAGTTTTATGGTAGAAAACTGTTTAACAATGCCTAATTCTATGGTAGAAAACTATTTAACTATCCTAGTTCTATTGTAAAAAAAACTGTTTAACTATGCCTAGTTATATGGTAGAACACGATTTAACTATTTCTTGTTCTATTGTAGAACACGGTTTAACTATGCCTATTTCTATTATAAAAAACTGTTTAACTATGCCTAGTTCTATGGTAAAAAACTGTTTAACTATGCCTAGTTCTATGGTGGAACACGGTTTAACTATGCCTATTTCTATGGTAGACAACGGTTGAACTATCCCTAGTTCTATGGTCGAACACGGTTTAACTCTCTCTAGTTCTATGGTAGAACACGGTTTAACTATGCTTAGTTCTATGGTAAAAACAGTTTAACTATGCCCAGTTCTATGGTAAAAACAGTTTAACTATCCCTAGTACTATGGTAGAACAATTTTTAACTATCCCTAGTTCTATGGTAGAACACGGTTTAAATATGCTTAGTTCTATGGTAGAACACGGTTTAACTATCCCTAGTTCTATCGTAGAAAACTGTTTAACTATCCCTAGTTCTATGGTAGAAAACAGTTTAACTATGCCCAGTTCTATGGTAAAAACAGATTAACTATCCCTAGTTCTATGGTAGAACACAGTTTAGCTATCCCTAGTTCTATGGTAGAAAGCAGTTTAATTATCCCTAGTTCTATGGTAAAAACTGTTTAACTACCCCTAGTTCTATGGTAGAACACGATTTAACTATGCCTAGTTCTATCGTAAAAAAACTGTTTAACTATGCCTAGTTCTATGGTAAAAAACTGTTTAACTATGCCTAGTTCTATGGTATAACACGGTTTAACTATCCCTAGTTCTATGGTAGAACACTGTTTAGCTATCTCTAGTTCTATGGTAGAACACGGTGTAACTATCCCTAGTTCTATGGTAGAACACGGTGTAACTATCCCTAGTTCTATGGTAGAAAACAGTTTAACTATGCCTAGTTCTATGGTAGAAAACTCTAACTATCCCTAGTTCTATGGTAGAAAACTGTTTAATTATCCCTAGTTCTATGACAGAAAACTGTTTAACTATGCCTAGTTCTATGATAGAACACGGTTTAACTATGCCTAGTTCTATGGTAGAAAACTGTTTAACTATCCCTAGTTCTATGGTAGAACACGGTTTAACTATCCCTAGTTCTATGGTAGAACATGGTTTAACTATCCCTAGTTCTATGGTAGAAAACTGTTTAACTATCCCTAGTTGTATGGTATAACACGGTTTAACTATCCCTAGTTCTATGGTAGAACACGGTGTAACTATCCCCAGTTCTATGGTAGAAAACAGTTTAACTATGCCTAGTTCTATAGTAGAAAACTCTAACTATCCCTAGTTCTATGGTAGAAAACTGTTTAATTATCCTTAGTTCTATGACAGAAAACTGTTTAACTATGCCTAGTTCTATGATAGAACACGGTTTAACTATGCCTAGTTCTATGGTAGAACAGTTTAACTCTCCCTAGTTCTATGGTAGAACACGGTTTAACTATCCCTAGTTCTATGGTAGAACAATGTTTAACTATGCCTAGTTCTATGGTAGAACACGGTTTAACTATGCCTAGTTCTATGGTAAAAAACTGTTTAATTCTCCCTAGTTCTATCGTAGAAAACTGTTTAACTATCCCTAGTTCTATGGTAGAACAGTTTAACTCTCCCTAGTTCTATGGTAGAACACGGTTTAACTATCCCTAGTTCTATGGTAGAACACGGTTTAGCTATCCCTAGTTGTATGTAAGAAAACTGTTTAACTATCCCTGATTCTAGTACACAAAACTGTTTAACTATGCCTAGTTCTATGGTATAAAACAGTTTAACTATCCCTAGTTCTATGGGAGAACACGGTTTAACTATCCCTAGTTCTATGGTAGAACACGGTTTAACTATCCCTAGTTCTATGGTATAAAACAGTTTAATTATCCCTAGTTCTATGGTAAAAACAGTTTAACTACCCCTAGTTCTATGGTAGAACACGGTTTAACTATGCCTAGTTCTATTGTAAAAAAAAACTGTTTAACTATGCCTAGTTCTATGGTAAAAAACTGTTTAACTGTGCCTAGTTCTATGGTAGAAAACTGTTTACCTATGCCTAGTTCTATGGTATAACACGGTTTAACTATCCCTATTTCTATGGTAGAACACGGTTTAACTATCTAGTTCTATGGTAGAACACGGTTTAGCTATCTCTAGTTCTATGGTAGAACACGGTGTAACTATCCCTAGTTCTATGGTAGAACACTGTTTAACTATCCCTAGTTCTATGGTAGAAAACAGTTTAACTATGCCTAGTTCTATGACAGAAAACTGTTTAACTATGCCTAGTTCTATGGTAGAACACGGTTTACCTATCCCTAGTTCTAAGGTAGAACACGGTTTAACTATCCCTAGTTCTATGGTAGAACACGGTTTAACTATTCCTAGTTTTATGGTAGAAAACTGTTTAACAATGCCTAATTCTATGGTAGAAAACTATTTAACTATCCTAGTTCTATTGTAAAAAAAACTGTTTAACTATGCCTAGTTATATGGTAGAACACGATTTAACTATTTCTTGTTCTATTGTAGAACACGGTTTAACTATGCCTATTTCTATTATAAAAAACTGTTTAACTATGCCTAGTTCTATGGTAAAAAACTGTTTAACTATGCCTAGTTCTATGGTGGAACACGGTTTAACTATGCCTATTTCTATGGTAGACAACGGTTGAACTATCCCTAGTTCTATGGTCGAACACGGTTTAACTCTCTCTAGTTCTATGGTAGAACACGGTTTAACTATGCTTAGTTCTATGGTAAAACAGTTTAACTATGCCCAGTTCTATGGTAAAAACAGTTTAACTATCCCTAGTACTATGGTAGAACAATTTTTAACTATCCCTAGTTCTATGGTAGAACACGGTTTAAATATGCTTAGTTCTATGGTAGAACACGGTTTAACTATCCCTAGTTCTATCGTAGAAAACTGTTTAACTATCCCTAGTTCTATGGTAGAAAACAGTTTAACTATGCCCAGTTCTATGGTAAAAACAGATTAACTATCCCTAGTTCTATGGTAGAACACAGTTTAGCTATCCCTAGTTCTATGGTAGAAAGCAGTTTAATTATCCCTAGTTCTATGGTAAAAACTGTTTAACTACCCCTAGTTCTATGGTAGAACACGATTTAACTATGCCGAGTTCTATCGTAAAAAAACTGTTTAACTATGCCTAGTTCTATGGTAAAAAACTGTTTAACTATGCCTAGTTCTATGGTATAACACGGTTTAACTATCCCTAGTTCTATGGTAGAACACTGTTTAGCTATCTCTAGTTCTATGGTAGAACACGGTGTAACTATCCCTAGTTCTATGGTAGAACACGGTGTAACTATCCCTAGTTCTATGGTAGAAAACAGTTTAACTATGCCTAGTTCTATGGTAGAAAACTCTAACTATCCCTAGTTCTATGGTAGAAAACTGTTTAATTATCCCTAGTTCTATGACAGAAAACTGTTTAACTATGCCTAGTTCTATGATAGAACACGGTTTAACTATGCCTAGTTCTATGGTAGAAAACTGTTTAACTATCCCTAGTTCTATGGTAGAACACGGTTTAACTATCCCTAGTTCTATGGTAGAACATGGTTTAACTATCCCTAGTTCTATGGTAGAAAACTGTTTAACTATGCCTAGTTGTATGGTAGAAAACTGTTTAACTATACCTAGTTCTATGGTAGAAAACGGTTTAACTATGCTCATTTCTATGGTAGAACACGGTTTAACTATCCCTAGTTCTATGGTACAACACGGTTTAACTATCCCTAGTTCTATGGTAAAAAACTGTTTAACTATCCCTATACTATGCCTAGTTTTATGGTAGAAAACAGTTTAACAATGCCTAGTTCTATGGTAAAAAAACTGTTTAACTATCCCTAGTTCTGTGGTAGAACACGGTTTAACTATCCCTAGTTCTAAGGTAGAACACGGTTTAACTATCCCTAGTTCTATGGTAGAACACAATTTAGCCATCCCTAGTTCTATGGTAGAAAACTGTTTAACTATCCCTAGTTCTAAGTTAGAAAACTGTTTAACTATGCCTAGTTCTATGGTAGAAAACTGTTTAACTATACCTAGTTCTATGGTAGAACACAGTTTAACTATGCCCATTTCTATGGTAGAACACGGTTTAACTATCCCTAGTTCTATGGTAGAACACGGTTTAACTATCCCTAGTTCTATGGTAAAAAACTGTTTAACTATCCCTAAACTATGCCTAGTTTTATGGTAGAAAACAGTTTAACAATGCCTAGTTCTATGGTAAAAACTGTTTAACTATACCTAGTTCTATGGTAGAAAACTGTTTAATTATCGCTAGCTCTATGGTAGAACACGGTTTACCTATCCCTAGTTCTAAGGTAGAACACGGTTTAACTATCCTTAGTTCTATGGTAGAACACGATTTAGCCATCTCTAGTTTTATGGTAGAAAACTGTTTAACAATGCCTAGTTCTATGGTAGAAAACTATTTAACTATCCATGGTTCTACGGTAAAAAACAGTTTAACTATCCCTAGTTCTAAGTTAGAAAACTGTTTAACTATTCCTAGTTCTATGGTAGAAAACTGTTTAACAATGCCTAATTCTATGGTAGAAAACTATTTAACTATCCCTAGTTCTATTGTAAAAAAACTGTTTAACTATGCCTAGTTGTATGGTAGAACACGATTTAACTATTTCTAGTTCTATTGTAGAACACGGTTTAACTATGCCTATTTCTATTGTAAAAAACTGTTTAACTATGCCTAGTTCTATGGTAAAAAACTGTTTAACTATGCCTAGTTCTATGGTAGAACACGGTTTAACTATGCCTATTTCTATGGTAGACAACGGTTGAACTATCCCTAGTTCTATGGTAGAACAATGTTTAACTATGCCTAGTTCTATGGTAGAACACGGTTTAACTATGCCTAGTTCTATGGTAAAAAACTGTTTAATTCTCCCTAGTTCTATCGTAGAAAACTGTTTAACTATCCCTAGTTCTATGGTAGAACAGTTTAACTCTCCCTAGTTCTATGGTAGAACACGGTTTAACTATCCCTAGTTCTATGGTAGAACACGGTTTAGCTATCCCTAGTTGTATGTAAGAAAACTGTTTAACTATCCCTGATTCTAGTACACAAAACTGTTTAACTATGCCTAGTTCTATGGTATAAAACAGTTTAACTATCCCTAGTTCTATGGGAGAACACGGTTTAACTATCCCTAGTTCTATGGTAGAACACGGTTTAACTATCCCTAGTTCTATGGTATAAAACAGTTTAATTATCCCTAGTTCTATGGTAAAAACAGTTTAACTACCCCTAGTTCTATGGTAGAACACGGTTTAACTATGCCTAGTTCTATTGTAAAAAAAAACTGTTTAACTATGCCTAGTTCTATGGTAAAACACTGTTTAACTGTGCCTAGTTCTATGGTAGAAAACTGTTTACCTATGCCTAGTTCTATGGTATAACACGGTTTAACTATCCCTATTTCTATGGTAGAACACGGTTTAACTATCTAGTTCTATGGTAGAACACGGTTTAGCTATCTCTAGTTCTATGGTAGAACACGGTGTAACTATCCCTAGTTCTATGGTAGAACACTGTTTAACTATCCCTAGTTCTATGGTAGAAAACAGTTTAACTATGCCTAGTTCTATGACAGAAAACTGTTTAACTATGCCTAGTTCTATGGTAGAACACGGTTTACCTATCCCTAGTTCTAAGGTAGAACACGGTTTAACTATCCCTAGTTCTATGGTAGAACACGGTTTAACTATTCCTAGTTTTATGGTAGAAAACTGTTTAACAATGCCTAATTCTATGGTAGAAAACTATTTAACTATCCTAGTTCTATTGTAAAAAAAACTGTTTAACTATGCCTAGTTATATGGTAGAACACGATTTAACTATTTCTTGTTCTATTGTAGAACACGGTTTAACTATGCCTATTTCTATTATAAAAAACTGTTTAACTATGCCTAGTTCTATGGTAAAAAACTGTTTAACTATGCCTAGTTCTATGGTGGAACACGGTTTAACTATGCCTATTTCTATGGTAGACAACGGTTGAACTATCCCTAGTTCTATGGTCGAACACGGTTTAACTCTCTCTAGTTCTATGGTAGAACACGGTTTAACTATGCTTAGTTCTATGGTAAAAACAGTTTAACTATGCCCAGTTCTATGGTAAAAACAGTTTAACTATCCCTAGTACTATGGTAGAACAATTTTTAACTATCCCTAGTTCTATGGTAGAACACGGTTTAAATATGCTTAGTTCTATGGTAGAACACGGTTTAACTATTCCTAGTTCTATCGTAGAAAACTGTTTAACTATCCCTAGTTCTATGGTAGAAAACAGTTTAACTATGCCCAGTTCTATGGTAAAAACAGATTAACTATCCCTAGTTCTATGGTAGAACACAGTTTAGCTATCCCTAGTTCTATGGTAGAAAGCAGTTTAATTATCCCTAGTTCTATGGTAAAAACTGTTTAACTACCCCTAGTTCTATGGTAGAACACGATTTAACTATGCCGAGTTCTATCGTAAAAAAACTGTTTAACTATGCCTAGTTCTATGGTAAAAAACTGTTTAACTATGCCTAGTTCTATGGTATAACACGGTTTAACTATCCCTAGTTCTATGGTAGAACACTGTTTAGCTATCTCTAGTTCTATGGTAGAACACGGTGTAACTATCCCTAGTTCTATGGTAGAACACGGTGTAACTATCCCTAGTTCTATGGTAGAAAACAGTTTAACTATGCCTAGTTCTATGGTAGAAAACTCTAACTATCCCTAGTTCTATGGTAGAAAACTGTTTAATTATCCCTAGTTCTATGAAAGAAAACTGTTTAACTATGCCTAGTTCTATGATAGAACACGGTTTAACTATGCCTAGTTCTATGGTAGAAAACTGTTTAACTATCCCTAGTTCTATGGTAGAACACGGTTTAACTATCCCTAGTTCTATGGTAGAACATGGTTTAACTATCCCTAGTTCTATGGTAGAAAACTGTTTAACTATGCCTAGTTGTATGGTAGAAAACTGTTTAACTATACCTAGTTCTATGGTAGAAAACGGTTTAACTATGCTCATTTCTATGGTAGAACACGGTTTAACTATCCCTAGTTCTAAGTTAGAAAACTGTTTAACTATGCCTAGTTCTATGGTAGAAAACTGTTTAACTATACCTAGTTCTATGGTAGAACACAGTTTAACTATGCCCATTTCTATGGTAGAACACGGTTTAACTATCCCTAGTTCTATGGTAGAACACGGTTTAACTATCCCTAGTTCTATGGTAAAAAACTGTTTAACTATCCCTAAACTATGCCTAGTTTTATGGTAGAAAACAGTTTAACAATGCCTAGTTCTATGGTAAAAACTGTTTAACTATACCTAGTTCTATGGTAGAAAACTGTTTAATTATCGCTAGCTCTATGGTAGAACACGGTTTACCTATCCCTAGTTCTAAGGTAGAACACGGTTTAACTATCCTTAGTTCTATGGTAGAACACGATTTAGCCATCCCTAGTTTTATGGTAGAAAACTGTTTAACAATGCCTAGTTCTATGGTAGAAAACTATTTAACTATCCATGGTTCTACGGTAAAAAACAGTTTAACTATCCCTAGTTCTAAGTTAGAAAACTGTTTAACTATTCCTAGTTCTATGGTAGAAAACTGTTTAACAATGCCTAATTCTATGGTAGAAAACTATTTAACTATCCCTAGTTCTATTGTAAAAAAACTGTTTAACTATGCCTAGTTGTATGGTAGAACACGATTTAACTATTTCTAGTTCTATTGTAGAACACGGTTTAACTATGCCTATTTCTATTGTAAAAAACTGTTTAACTATGCCTAGTTCTATGGTAAAAAACTGTTTAACTATGCCTAGTTCTATGGTAGAACACGGTTTAACTATGCCTATTTCTATGGTAGACAACGGTTGAACTATCCCTAGGTCTATGGTAGAACACGGTTTAACTATGCTTAGTTCTATGGTATAAAACAGTTTAACTATGCCCAGTTCTATGGTAAAAACAGTTTAACTATCCCTAGTACTATGGTAGAACACGGTTTAACTATCCCTAGTTCTATGGTAGAACACGGTTTAAATATGCTTAGTTCTATGGTAGAACACGGTTTAACTATCTATAGTTCTATGGTAGAACACGGTTTGCTATCCCTAGTTCTATGGTAGAACACGGTTTAGTTATTCCTAGTTCTATGGTAGAACACGGTTTAACTATCCCTAGTTCTATGGTAGAACACGGTTTAAATATGCTTAGTTATATGGTAGAACACGGTTTAACTATCTATAGTTCTATGGTAGAACACGGTTTGCTATCCCTAGTTCTATGGTAGAACACGGTTTAGTTATTCCTAGTTCTATGGTAGAACACGGTTTAACTATCCCTAGTTCTATGGTAGAAAACTGTTTAACTATCCCTAGTTCTATGGTAGAAAACTGTTTAAATATCCCTAGTTCTATGGTAGAACACGGTTTAACTATGCCTAGTTCTATGGTAGAAAACTGTTTAACTATGCCTAGTTCTATGGTAGAAAACTGTTTAACTATACCTAGTTCTATGGTAGAACACAGTTTAACTATGCCCATTTCTATGGTAGAACACGGTTTAACTATCCCTAGTTCTATGGTAGAACACGGTTTAACTATCCCTAGTTCTATGGTAAAAAACTGTTTAACTATCCCTAAACTATGCCTAGTTTTATGGTAGAAAACAGTTTAACAATGCCTAGTTCTATGGTAAAAACTGTTTAACTATACCTAGTTCTATGGTAGAAAACTGTTTAATTATCGCTAGCTCTATGGTAGAACACGGTTTACCTATCCCTAGTTCTAAGGTAGAACACGGTTTAACTATCCTTAGTTCTATGGTAGAACACGATTTAGCCATCCCTAGTTTTATGGTAGAAAACTGTTTAACAATGCCTAGTTCTATGGTAGAAAACTATTTAACTATCCATGGTTCTACGGTAAAAAACAGTTTAACTATCCCTAGTTCTAAGTTAGAAAACTGTTTAACTATTCCTAGTTCTATGGTAGAAAACTGTTTAACAATGCCTAATTCTATGGTAGAAAACTATTTAACTATCCCTAGTTCTATTGTAAAAAAACTGTTTAACTATGCCTAGTTGTATGGTAGAACACGATTTAACTATTTCTAGTTCTATTGTAGAACACGGTTTAACTATGCCTATTTCTATTGTAAAAAACTGTTTAACTATGCCTAGTTCTATGGTAAAAAACTGTTTAACTATGCCTAGTTCTATGGTAGAACACGGTTTAACTATGCCTATTTCTATGGTAGACAACGGTTGAACTATCCCTAGGTCTATGGTAGAACACGGTTTAACTATGCTTAGTTCTATGGTATAAAACAGTTTAACTATGCCCAGTTCTATGGTAAAAACAGTTTAACTATCCCTAGTACTATGGTAGAACACGGTTTAACTATCCCTAGTTCTATGGTAGAACACGGTTTAAATATGCTTAGTTCTATGGTAGAACACGGTTTAACTATCTATAGTTCTATGGTAGAACACGGTTTGCTATCCCTAGTTCTATGGTAGAACACGGTTTAGTTATTCCTAGTTCTATGGTAGAACACGGTTTAACTATCCCTAGTTCTATGGTAGAACACGGTTTAAATATGCTTAGTTATATGGTAGAACACGGTTTAACTATCTATAGTTCTATGGTAGAACACGGTTTGCTATCCCTAGTTCTATGGTAGAACACGGTTTAGTTATTCCTAGTTCTATGGTAGAACACGGTTTAACTATCCCTAGTTCTATGGTAGAAAACTGTTTAACTATCCCTAGTTCTATGGTAGAAAACTGTTTAAATATCCCTAGTTCTATGGTAGAACACGGTTTAACTATGCCTAGTTCTATGGTAGAACACGAACTATGCAAGTTCTAAGGTAGAAAACTGTTTAACTATCCCTAGTTCTATGGTAGAACACGTTTAACTATCCCTAGTTCTATGGTAGAAAACTGTTTAGCTATCCCTAGTTCTATGGTAGAACATGGTTTAACTATCCCTGATTCTAGGGTAGAAAACTGTTTAACTATCCCTACGGTTTAACTATGCCTAGTTCTATGGTAGAACACGGTTTAGCTATCCCTAGTTCTATGGTAGAACACGGTTTAGCTATCCCTAGTTCTATGGTAGAACACGGTTTAGCTATCCCTAGTTCTATGGTAGAACACGGTTTAGCTATCCCTAGTTCTATGGTAGAACACGGTTTAACTATCCCTAGTTCTATGGTAGAACACGGTTTAACTATCCCTAGTTCTATGGTAGAACACGGTTTAACTATCCCTAGTTCTATGGTAGAACACGGTTTAACTATCCCTAGTTTTATAGTAGAAAACTGTTAACTGTGTTTCACATAAGTGTGTTCCCATAGTAAATGTTTTGTAGCAGATTCTTTGTCTCATGACTTGACCAGCAAGTTGACACCTGATACAGATGGTTTGGCTAATGGGTGAGAAGTTGCCGTAAAGAGATTTGTTTTTAACACAGTCAATGTTTGATGTTTTTTATCCATTTTAGCTTTCATGTAAATCTTTTGTGATTGTCACCAACTATGATTTACAGAAATACAGTAAGATTCATTCCACTGTGGCTTTGAATTATCTAACTTTTGCGTTTGTGGTTAGATTTCCACAGCTTATCTAGTTCACAGCAGACCTTGCTTGTGCTACCCTGGTATTTATATCATTTTATAAGTTGCCGTTTGTACCAGAGATCACATTCTTTAATGTGTCCTTACTTTCTTTAGCTCTTAACACCCTGGAATAATTTAACAGTATATATAAATGGGTTTGTTAATCCAAATGTTTATAACAACTCAACTAGTTGAGAAATCATTGTGAAAATTTGCGATATTAACCTTAAGACTTTTAATTTTTTATGTGATATATTTATAGTGCTGTTTTGTACTTTTAAAAATATATCTTATAATGCAGTTGCATATGGTACAGGAAATTAAAAGTTAAAGTGGATAGGGTATGATTTGAAAGATATTTCACTGCTATTTATAGTGGAACATGGTATAGCTAGATCTACATAATCCTATCTATTTTCGCCTTTTTATAGGAGTTAAAGTGTAATTTGAAGGAGTGTTAGCTATTTTTACCATATCAAGTGATCCATAAAGGCTTTCACAGTTAAATTTGTTTTGGTGTTTAGTGACAACTAGAACTGTTTCTTGTCTGTTTCCAGATGACCTGTTACATGTTGGCAGTATTTAACTGTAACAATGTCATATCATCAAATACACAACAGTTATCTGTTAACACTGGCTGTTATAATAAGACCAGATCTCTTAGAATAACAATAATAATGATGATTTCTACTATAGGCACAAGGCCAGCAAGTTGGGAGGAGGGGAAGTCGATTAAAACACCATCAGTACGTTACTGGTGCTTTATTTTATTGACACTGTAAGGATGAAAGGCAAAGCTAACCTCAGCAGGATTTGAAATCAGAATGTAAAGGGCCATAATTCTATGCTGCGAATTATTTAGTCCAACACTCTACCGATTCTGCCAATCAAATGCCCTAAATGATAATAATGGTTTCTGATTTAGGTACAAGGCCAGTAATTTGGGGGAGAAGAAAGTTGATTAAATTGAGCCCAGTGTATTACTGGTACTTTATTTTATCAACCCCCGTAAGGATGAAAGGCAAAGTTAACCTAATAATAATACATTTGTTTATTTCTGGAATATGAACAACACATCGCCAGATGTGTTTAACAAAAACATCTGTTGGTATAATTCGAGATCTTATTAAAGGTATCTTCATTGGAAGATAGTCCTGAAATTCTACTAGAGACGCTTTTGGTAATACCGTTAGTGACTATTCTAGGGTGGTTCGATTTTGCGTTGACATAGTTTAAATAGAATTTCAGGACTATCTTCCAATGAAGACACCTTTAATAGGATCTCGAATTACTATAATAGCGCTCTGGAACGCGCGGGGCATGGCGAGGGAATCTCATTCAAACGTCCATTAAATAGTAGAAGCAACATTGCCTGCGGTAGCTTAGGCCAAAATAGTGACACTTTAGTTAACAGAAGGCGTGATACGAGGGAGGATTTATATAGATTTCATGTTGTATTGCCTCCTAGTCCCAATGATGATGGTACCAATGGAAACAACCACCCAGGTACTAACACGGGGTCTGAGCACCGTAACGCCAGCGGAAACTCTAATTGTAACCTTAATGGTAAAACAACCGTTGAATGTATAAAATGGAACGAGGATCGAGTAAAGGGAATAGGGATAGGTGTAGTAGACGCATAGTGGTTTTAATCCCGACTATCGAGGGTAATCCCAATGGCTGCACGGGGGGTACACCGCCCTGGAGACTTGGGACGATTCCGAATACAATCGGACACCCCAGGACACCATCGACCCACAGGCAATTTCCAGTTACAATAGACCATTAGCTACTAAGGAGACAAGTAACACTAATATAGTTTGTAAGAACAAGAGGCATCGGACCAGAAAAATCCTGTGGTATAAACCCCCCTCCCCCCCTACTCCACTGGCCTGACCACTAGTATAGCTAAGCTTTTCTTTAGGGCCTTAGACAAATGCTTCCCTAGATCACACAGATACTATAAAATATTCAATAGGAATACCATCAAGCTGTCCTACTCCACAACTTGTAACATAGCTCAAAATATAGCTAAAATGAATTATAGTAGACTTAGGACAGCCCAAGGGGGAATTAGACAAGGCAGTAATAATGGCAGCTCTATGGAGGAATGGACTCATACACGTGAGGCGAGTCGGGTCACCCCAACTCTTGGGAACTTACCCATAGAGCAGACAAGAACTGAGACCCGACCCAAAAGGTACCGTGGACTACCCAGGTCGATAACAGAAAATGTAATTGCAAGAACACCGCCACATGCCCCATGGCTGGGAAATGCCTCACCAAAAACATAGTCTACGACTGTAAGGTCTCCACTCTTGATAGAACCTTCAGGTGTATTGGGGCAACTGCCACGGAATTTAAAGCTAGATGGTATAATCACCGCCATACCTTTTAATAGATTAGATAAAAAAAAAATAGCACGGCGCTTTCTGAATTAGTCTGGAAGCTTAAACGACAGAATATAGAGCACTCCTTATCCTGGTCCATAGTGTGCTCAGCCCAGCCTTACAACGGCAGCACTGGCGTCTGTAATTTGTGCATAGCTGAAACCTTTAATATTATTAGAGGCGGCCCCCTATTAATTAATAGGAGAGCGGATTTTTTCAGCAACTGCCAACATAGAACCTCGAAAACCTTTCTCAGGATTTTTGGAAAGTAACCCACCAATAACTCCTCCCTCTCTACTTTAGCCATAGAGTTCTCTCAATAAACAGACAGTCACACACTCAGGTAATTAGACGGCTAAGATCGTTTGCGCACTTACAAACGGTACTCGGTCTGTTTCCACAGTTCTCTCACAACTGAGTGCCTTTTAGAATACCTAGTTAGTAAATAGTTAGAATGATCACACACTCAGAATACCTAGTTAGTAAATGATTACACACTCAGGCAAGACCGATTACGCGCATTTACCTTTACTTTAAGATACCCTAACCTTTGAGTTCTCTCGGTTGGGATATAGCGAGACGTATGGCACACTCAGTTAAGACCGTTTACGCTCTCTATACATAACTCTACACACAGTACCCGTTTTCTTTAGAAATTGAGTTCCCACAGTTACGACTGGTCACGTTCCTACCGATTGAACACTACACTAGGTTTTGATCATCTAACCATGGAGTGCTCACAGTTACGGATTGAAGAATAATACTTACACACCATTAATGGGCCTACACACATCCTCTAGGCTTTGCCACCCTTTGTTATTTTACTTTACTTTTTGTGTTGGATAACACACCTCCACCACTCAAACACCTATCTTAAAAGACCAAGGGCCCATATGACGAGAAATCGCACTTACTGACACCTTAACCCAAATACCCAACCCTACACGGAACCCCTTGCTGGCCTATATAGCGGTTGCTTGCACGCACAGATTTGGGGACTCGGATTCTCAATGGGATAGCGGTACATACTGAGTTCGATATGAGCTGATTGCTTGCTCTTCACATGGATGTGTATATACCTAGACATACACTTTTTTGGACGATGCGGATGTGTATATACCATAACATACACTATTTGGAGATACGGATGTTACAATTCAATCTATACACGTATAGCAGAACACTGAACTGAATTTACTTGCTTGTGTGTGTATGGGGCTGTGGTTGACCCAATATTTCCAGTTTGCATCGTCAAATTGAGATTTAACCAATGTAGCATTTGTTGTTTTGTAAACTAACTTTTCGGTGAATGCTATGTTGGTATATTCTTATATTTATTGTTTTTTCTTTGGCGTCTCTTCGGTGTGTGTATGTACCCACTCACACTAATTGTGACCGTCTATAGTTCTACAGATTTGATACTGTGTTGATGTGTGTATATATTTATATATATTTTTTCTTTGACTTCGAGTTGGTGTGTGGGGGTGTTAAGTGTGTGTGTACCCACTCACATTAACTGCGACCGACTGTATTTGTACAGATTTGATTGATGTCCAGCGTCTTTTTCAACTTTTGGGATATAGAAATTTGACTGTTTTATGACCTTAACTGAAGTTGATAGTAGTCGCCGCATTTTGACTGCTTGATCTTCATATGAAGGAATAAATCTGTGAGTGAAAATTGCTAATTTTCTCCCTCATATCAAGAATTTGAAGACAATTCATTTTCACCTGATGAGATCAGTAATAATTAATCATGGCTTCACGATCGATCTATCTCTTATTGAAACATGTGTCGTGATTAAAATGATTGGAAATTTTATTTTGTGTTCGGATTTTCATTTTGATACTAATACTCCGTTTTACATCATCTAGCTGTTCCCTTGAATGGAATTGGAGATATACAAATGCGTGGAGAACTTAATATTGCTAACACAAATTTATTGGACCGTTTTGCACACCCAATAATGCACCTTACTATATAACTATATATATATATATATATATATATATATATATATATATTGTTATATTTGTGGAAGGTCATGTCAATTTTACCAATAAGACACACACACACACACACACACACACACACACACTATATATATATATATATATATATATATATATATATATATATATATATATATATATATAGGGAAGGTCAAGTTTACAATTTTACTATTAACACACACACACACACTATATATATATATATTTGGGGAAGGTCATGTTGTAATTTTTACCAATAACATACACACTCTATTTGACTTTCACTTTAGTTTTATTACTAGCAGAATGGCCCGGCGTTCCTCGGGATTCTAGATTGGCATGTTTATCCCTCCTTTCTGAAACAGTACAGAGAAGTACGGAATACCTCGGCCTCGGGATGGTGCCTACATTTTGTGCTTTCGTGAAATAAATACGTTTGTTTATATTTTAAGCAGAGAATCGTTACTTTCACCCTTAACGGGGATCTTCTGAAACTAAAATAATCAATCTGTGAACGCAGAAGTAAATATTTTGAAAAACGTAGCAACTGAAGGAAAATAGGAAGACGATACTTTGGTTTGTGAAGACGTTCCCTGGTAATGAACGGAAAAAACGAAGATAATACGTCAGCAATGAGAACAATATATATATACATATATACACACACAGATAGCGAAGTCAATATTTTCATAATGCTGTAATGTAGACAGCCAGACATACAGACAGATATTATAAGGGCGCGACGTTATAGCTATATATCTATCTAAAAAGACAGACTAAGAAAGAGAGAGAGATCGCTAACCGGCGCCTAATTTGTTCCCTAGGGCATTGAAAATTCGAAATATTTTTTGCTCAAAACACTCACACGACCATAAGTATTACATGTGTAATAAAAAAAATGGGTTGGGTAGTTCTTGAGTTTTAGGGAGACAGACAGACAGGCATTCTCTGTTTGAGATATATAGATTAGTAGTTTCTGGTTATAGGTTATTTTGCCAAAGTTCTTTCATCACACTCCTGTGACCTCCTCAATGACTATTTGTTCTACTCCTCTTCTTTATTGTCTTATTCTGTTTACTCAATCTTGTCTTTGTCTTGTATGTTTTCTTGTGAGTTCTTCCTTGTTTCTGAATATATTTTCCTTTTAAATGTTCTCATCCATGGAAGTAGTTCAAGCGGCCAAGTTCAGTAGTGTTAGGCCACAAGTAGTGTTGTGACACCAGTAGTGTTGCGACACCAGTAGTGTTAGGCCACAAGTAGTGTTGTGACACCAGTAGTGTTGTGACACCAGTAGTGTTAGGCCACAAGTAGTGTTGTGACACCAGTAGTGTTGCGACACCAGTAGTGTTGCGACACCAGTAGTGTTGCGACACCAGTAGTGTTGCGACACCAGTAGTGCTGCGACACCAGTAGTGCTGTGACACCAGTAGTGTTGCGACACCAGTAGTGTTGCGACACCAGTAGTGTTGCGACACCAGTAGTGTTGCGACACCAGTAGTGTTGCGACACCAGTAGTGCTGTGACACCAGTAGTGCTGTGACACCAGTAGTGTTGCGACACCAGTAGTGTTGCGACACCAGTAGTGTTGCGACACCAGTAGTGTTGCGACACCAGTAGTGTTGCGACACCAGTAGTGTTGCGACACCAGTAGTGTTGCGACACCAGTAGTGTTGCGACACCAGTAGTGCTGTGACACCAGTAGTGCTGTGACACCAGTAGTGTTGCGACACCAGTAGTGTTGCGACACCAGTAGTGTTGCGACACCAGTAGTGTTGTGACACCAGTAGTGTTGTGACACCAGTAGTGCTGTGACACCAGTAGTGTTGCGACACCAGTAGTGTTGCGACACCAGTAGTGTTGCGACACCAGTAGTGTTGCGACACCAGTAGTGTTGCGACACCAGTAGTGTTGCGACACCAGTAGTGTTGCGACACCAGTAGTGTTGCGACACCAGTAGTGTTGCGACACCAGTAGTGTTGCGACACCAGTAGTGTTGCGACACCAGTAGTGTTGCGACACCAGTAGTGTTGCGACACCAGTAGTGTTGCGACACCAGTAGTGTTGCGACACCAGTAGTGTTGCGACACCAGTAGTGTTGCGACACCAGTAGTGCTGTGACACCAGTAGTGTTGCGACACCAGTAGTGTTGCGACACCAGTAGTGTTGCGACACCAGTAGTGTTGCGACACCAGTAGTGTTGCGACACCAGTAGTGTTGCGACACCAGTAGTGTTGCGACACCAGTAGTGTTGCGACACCAGTAGTGTTGCGACACCAGTAGTGTTGCGACACCAGTAGTGTTGCGACACCAGTAGTGTTGTGACACCAGTAGTGTTGCGACACCAGTAGTGCTGCGACACCAGTAGTGCTGCGACACCAGTAGTGCTGCGACACCAGTAGTGTTGCGACACCAGTAGTGCTGTGACACCAGTAGTGTTGCGACACCAGTAGTGTTGCGACACCAGTAGTGCTGCGACACCAGTAGTGCTGTGACACCACTAGTGCTGCGATACCAGTAGTGTTGCGACACCAGTAGTGTTGCGACACCAGTAGTGCTGTGACACCACTAGTGCTGCGACACCAGTAGTGGGATGGTGGTGATGGTGGGGGGTAGGGGGTAGTGGTGTGTATTGTTTACATGACTCCACCCTCCCCGTGTCTCTGGTAAACATCTCTAAACAATATTTGACATGTACACACATATTGGTGACATGTACACACATACCCACACATCTTATCACATACACAAACACATTTGGTCACACAAACACTTCTGATACCCTCCCTTCCTCCTACACAGTTGATCTCTCTCACACTCATCTGATCCCCCCTCCACCACCACTGACCACCTCCACTGACATCCCCTCCATCCCTACTAATCCCCAACCACTCCCACTGACCCCCTTCTACTGTCCCCACCACCTCCACCCCGCTACTGTCCCCACCACCTCCACCCCGCTACTGACCCCCACCACATTCACCCCACTAATGTCGCCGCCACCCCACTACTGACCCCACCACTGACCCCCACCACCTCCACTCCCTCCAACTCCCCTACTGACCCCACCACCTCCACCCCCTTACTGACGCCCACCACCTCCAACCCCCCTACTGACCCCACCACCTCCACCCCGCTACTGTCCCCACCACCTCCACCCCACTACTGTCCCCACCACCTCCACCCCGCTATTGACCCCACCGCCTCCACCCCGCTACTGTCCCCACCACCTCCACCCCACTACTGTCCCCACCACCTCCACCCCACTACTGTCCCCACCACCTCCACCCCACTACTGTCCCCACCACCTCCACCCCACTACTGTCCCCACCACCTCCACCCCACTACTGTCCCCACCACCTCCACCCCACTACTGTCCCCACCACCTCCACCCCACTACTGTCCCCACCACCTCCACCCCACTACTGTCCCCACCACCTCCACCCCACTACTGTCCCCACCACCTCCACCCCACTACTGTCCCCACCACCTCCACCCCGCTATTGACCCCACCGCCTCCACCCCGCTACTGTCCCCACCACCTCCACCCCACTACTGTCCCCACCACCTCCACCCCACTACTGTCCCCACCACCTCCACCCCACTACTGTCCCCACCACCTCCACCCCACTACTGTCCCCACCACCTCCACCCCACTACTGTCCCCACCACCTCCACCCCACTACTGTCCCCACCACCTCCACCCCACTACTGTCCCCACCACCTCCACCCCACTACTGTCCCCACCACCTCCACCCCGCTATTGACCCCACCGCCTCCACCCCACTACTGTCCCCACCACCTCCACCCCACTACTGTCCCCACCACCTCCACCCCACTACTGTCCCCACCACCTCCACCCCACTACTGTCCCCACCACCTCCACCCCACTACTGTCCCCACCACCTCCACCCCACTACTGTCCCCACCACCTCCACCCCGCTACTGTCCCCACCACCTCCACCCCACTACTGTCCCCACCACCTCCACCCCGCTACTGTCCCCACCACCTCCACCCCGCTATTGACCCCACCGCCTCCACCCCACTACTGTCCCCACCACCTCCACCCCACTACTGTCCCCACCACCTCCACCCCGCTACTGTCCCCACCACCTCCACCCCACTACTGTCCCCACCACCTCCACCCCACTACTGTCCCCACCACCTCCACCCCACTACTGTCCCCACCACCTCCACCCCACTACTGTCCCCACCACCTCCACCCCGCTACTGTCCCCACCACCTCCACCCCACTACTGTCCCCACCACCTCCACCCCGCTACTGTCCCCACCACCTCCACCCCACTACTGTCCCCACCACCTCCACCCCACTACTGTCCCCACCACCTCCACCCCACTACTGTCCCCACCACCTCCACCCCACTACTGTCCCCACCACCTCCACCCCGCTACTGTCCCCACCACCTCCACCCCACTACTGTCCCCACCACCTCCACCCCGCTACTGTCCCCACCACCTCCACCCCACTACTGTCCCCACCACCTCCACCCCGCTACTGTCCCCACCACCTCCACCCCACTACTGTCCCCACCACCTCCACCCCACTACTGTCCCCACCACCTCCACCCCGCTACTGTCCCCACCACCTCCACCCCGCTACTGTCCCCACCACCTCCACCCCACTACTGTCCCCACCACCTCCACCCCACTACTGTCCCCACCACCTCCACCCCACTACTGTCCCCACCACCTCCACCCCGCTACTGTCCCCACCACCTCCACCCCACTACTGTCCCCACCACCTCCACCCCACTACTGTCCCCACCACCTCCACCCCACTACTGTCCCCACCACCTCCACCCCGCTACTGTCCCCACCACCTCCACCCCGCTACTGTCCCCACCACCTCCACCCCACTACTGTCCCCACCACCTCCACCCCGCTACTGTCCCCACCACCTCCACCCCACTACTGTCCCCACCACCTCCACCCCGCTACTGTCCCCACCACCTCCACCCCACTACTGTCCCCACCACCTCCACCCCACTACTGTCCCCACCACCTCCACCCCGCTACTGTCCCCACCACCTCCACCCCGCTACTGTCCCCACCACCTCCACCCCACTACTGTCCCCACCACCTCCACCCCACTACTGTCCCCACCACCTCCACCCCACTACTGTCCCCACCACCTCCACCCCACTACTGACCCCCACCACCTCCACCCCACTACTGTCCCCACCACCTCCACCCCGCTACTGTCCCCACCACCTCCACCCCACTACTGTCCCCACCACCTCCACCCCACTACTGTCCCCACCACCTCCACCCCGCTACTGTCCCCACCACCTCCACCCCGCTACTGTCCCCACCACCTCCACCCCGCTACTGTCCCCACCACCTCCACCCCACTACTGTCCCCACCACCTCCACCCCACTACTGTCCCCACCACCTCCACCCCACTACTGTCCCCACCACCTCCACCCCACTACTGACCCCCACCACCTCCACCCCACTACTGTCCCCACCACCTCCACCCCACTACTGTCCCCACCACCTCCACCCCACTACTGTCCCCACCACCTCCACCCCACTACTGACCCCCACCACCTCCATCCCGCTACTGTCCCCACCACCTCCACCCCACTACTGTCCCCACCACCTCCACCCCGCTACTGTCCCCACCACCTCCACCCCACTACTGTCCCCACCACCTCCACCCCGCTACTGTCCCCACCACCTCCACCCCGCTACTGTCCCCACCACCTCCACCCCGCTACTGTCCCCACCACCTCCACCCCACTACTGTCCCCACCACCTCCACCCCACTACTGTCCCCACCACCTCCACCCCACTACTGTCCCCACCACCTCCACCCCGCTACTGTCCCCACCACCTCCACCCCGCTACTGTCCCCACCACCTCCACCCCACTACTGTCCCCACCACCTCCACCCCACTACTGTCCCCACCACCTCCACCCCACTACTGTCCCCCACCACCTCCACCCCACTACTGACCCCCACCACCTCCACCCCACTACTGACCCCCACCACCTCCACCCCGCTACTGTCCCCACCACCTCCACCCCGCTACTGTCCCCACCACCTCCACCCCACTACTGTCCCCACCACCTCCACCCCGCTACTGTCCCCACCACCTCCACCCCGCTACTGTCCCCACCACCTCCACCCCGCTACTGTCCCCACCACCTCCACCCCGCTACTGTCCCCACCACCTCCACCCCGCTACTGTCCCCACCACCTCCACCCCGCTATTGACCCCACCGCCTCCACCCCGCTAATGTCGCCGACACCTCCACCCCGCTACTGTCCCCACCACCTCCACCCCGCTATTGACCCCACCGCCTCCACCCCGCTAATGTCGCCGACACCTCCACCCCGCTACTGTCCCCACCACCTCCACCCCGCTACTAACCCCCACCACCTCCACTCCACTACTGTCCCCACCACCTCCACCCCGCTACTGTCCCCACCACCTCCACCCCGCTACTGTCCCCACCACCTCCACCCCGCTACTGTCCCCACCACCTCCACCCCACTACTGTTCCCACCACCTCCACCCCGCTACTGTCCCCACCACCTCCACCCCACTACTGTCCCCACCACCTCCACCCCACTACTGTCCCCACCACCTCCACCCCACTACTAACCCCCACCACCTCCACCCCACTACTGTCCCCACCACCTCCACCCCACTACTGTCCCCACCACCTCCACCCCGCTACTGTCCCCACCACCTCCACCCCACTACTGTCCCCACCACCTCCACCCCACTACTGTCCCCACCACCTCCACCCCACTACTAACCCCCACCACCTCCACCCCACTACTGTCCCCACCACCTCCACCCCGCTACTGTCCCCACCACCTCCACCCCACTACTGTCCCCACCACCTCCACCCCACTACTGTTCCCACCACCTCCACCCCACTACTGTCCCCACCACCTCCACCCCACTACTAACCCCCACCACCTCCACCCCACTACTGTCCCCACCACCTCCACCCCGCTACTGTTCCCACCACCTCCACCCCACTACTGTCCCCACCACCTCCACCCCACTACTAACCCCCACCACCTCCACCCCCTCTACTGACCCCACCACCTCCACCCCGCTACTGTCCCCACCACCTCCACTCCGCTACTGTCCCCACCACCTCCACCCCACTACTGACACCCACCACCTCCACCCCGATACTGACGCCACCACCTCCACCCCGCTACTGTCCCCACCACCTCCACCCCACTACTGTCCCCACCACCTCCACCCCACTACTGACCCCACCACCTCCACCCCACTACTGTCCCCACCACCTCCACCCCACTAGTGACCCCCACCACCTCCACCCCGATACTGACCGCCACCACCTCCACCCCGCTACTGTCCCCACCACCTCCACCCCGCTACTGTCCCCACCACCTCCACCCCACTACTGACCCCCACCACCTCCACCCCGATACTGACGCCACCACCTCCACCCCACTACTGTCCCCACCACCTCCACCCCACTACTGTCCCCACCATCTCCAACCCCCTTACTGACCCCCACCACCTCCACCCCGCTACTGTCCCCACCACCTCCACCCCACTACTGACCCCCACCACCTCCACGCCCTACTGACCCCACCACCTCCACCCCATTACTGACCCCCACCACTGACCCCAGCACCTCCACCCCATTACTGACCCCCACCATCTCCAACCCCCTACTGACCCCAACACCTCCACCCCGCTACTGACCCCACCACCTCCACCCCACTACTGACCCCCACCACCTCCACCCCACTACTGACGCCAGCACCTCCACCCCGCTACTGACCCCACCACCTCCACCCCACTACTGACCCCCACCACCTCCACCCCCTACTGACCCCAACATCTCCAACACCCCTACTGACCCCACCACCTCCACCCCACTACTGACCCCCACCACCTCCAACACCCCTACTGACCCCACCACCTCCACCCCACTACTGACCGCCACCACCTCCACCCCACTACTGACCGCCACCACCTCCACCCCACTACTGACCGCCACCACCTCCAGCCCCTACTGACCCCACCACCTCCAACACCCCTACTGACCCCACCACCTCCACCCCACTACTGACCCCCACCACCTCCACTCCCTACTGACCCCACCACCTCCAACACCCCTACTGACCCCACCACCTCCACCCCCTACTGACCCCACCACCTCCAACACCCCTACTGACCCCACCACCTCCACCCCACTACTGACCCCCACCACCTCCAACACCCCTACTGACCCCACCACCTCCACCCCCCTACAGACCCCACCACCTCCAACACCCCAACTGACCCCACCACCTCCACCCCCTATGTGACCCCACCACACACCCCACTACTGTCCCCACAACCTCCACCCCGCTACTGACGCCCACTACATCCACCCCACTACTGACCCCACCACCTCCACCCCACTACTGTCCCCACCACCTCCACCCCCTATGACCCCACTACATCCACCCCACTACTGATCCCACCACCTCCACCACCTCCACCCCCTACCGACCCCACCACCGACACACCAACACCACCAACACACCATCCCCAACACCCCTCCACCAACACAGCACCACCATCAACACACCCACACCACCAACACTCCACCAACACACCACCAACACCGACACACCACCGACACACCACCACCACCAACACACCAACACATCACCAACACATCACCAACACACCACCAACACCAACAACACACCATCACCACCAACACACCACCACCACCAACACCACCACCACCAACACATCACCAACACACCACCAACACCAACAACACACCATGACCACCACCAACATACCAACACCACCACCAACACACCAGCACCACCACCAACACGCCACCACCAACACACCACCACCACCAACACACCAGCAACACACCACCATCACCACCAACACACCACCATCACCAACACACCACCATCACCAACACACCACCACCAACACACCACCATCACCAACAGGCCACCATCACCAACACGCCACCATCACCAACACGCCACCACCAACACACCAACACCACCACCAACACACCACCACCAACACACCAACACACCACCACCAACACAACACCACCAACACACCACCACCAACACACCACCACCAACACACCACCACCAACACACCACCAACAACACACCATCACCACCAACACATCACCACCAACACACCACCACCAACACACCACCACCACACCACCACCAACACACCACCACCACCAACACACCACCAACACACCACCACCACCGCCAACGCACCACCACCAACACAACACCACCAACACACCACCACCACCAACAATACACCATCCGCCCCTCCACCACCACCACCAACACACCACCACCACCACCAACACACCACCACCACCAACACACCAACACCACCACCAACACACCACCACCACCAACACACCAACACCACCACCAACACACCACCACACCACCACCAACACACCACCACCACCAACACACCACCACCACCAACACACCACCATCACAAACATGCCACCACCAACACGCCACCACCAACACACCACCACCAACACACCACCACCACCAACACACCACCAACACACCACCAACACACCACCACCACCAACACACCACCACCACCAACACACCACCACCACCAACACACCACCACCACCAACACACCATCACCACCAACACACCCCCACCGCAACACACCATCACCACCAACACACCCCCACCGCAACACACCACCACCACAACACACCACCACCACCAACACACCACCAGCACCAACACACCACCACCACACCACCACCAACACACCACCACCAACACACCAACACCAACACACCACCACCACCAACAACACACCATCACCACCAACACACCACCACCACCACCAACAACATATCACCACCACCAACACACCACCACCACCACCAACACACCCTCACCACCCCACCAGAACACACCACAACACACCACCACCACAAACACACCACCACCACAAACACACCACCACCACCAACACACCATCACCACCACCAACACACCACCACCACCAACACACCACCAACACCACACCAACACACCACCACCATCAATAATATTCTTATTGACTTCACATACACTGGATCAATATATTCCACAACAAATACACACACATACACATATACATGTAACACTCACACACACACACATATATACACACATGTACATACACATACATACACAGACTTGCAGCACACACGTACACACACACCACCACCAACACACCACCACCACCACCAACACACCACCACCAACACACCACCACCACCAACGCACCACCACCACCACCAACACACCACCACCACCAATACACCAGCACCAACACACCATCACCAACACACCACCACCACCAACACACCAACACCACCACCAACACACCAACACCACCACCAACACACCAACACCACCACCAACACACCAACACCACCACCAACACACCACCACACCACCACCAACACACCAACACACCACCACCACACCACCACCAACACACCAACACACCACCACCGCCAACATACCACCCCCGCCAACACACCACCCCCGCCAACACACCACCCCCGCCAACACACCACCACCACCAACACACCACCACCACCAACACACCACCAACACACCACCACCACCACACCACCACCAACCCGCCACCACCACCAACACACCACCAACACACCACCACCACCACACCACCACCAACACACCACCACCACCAACACACCACCACCACCACCAACACACCACCACACCACCACCACCACACCACCACCAACACACCACCGCCACCACCACCAACATACCACCACCAACACACCACCACCACCAACACACCACCACCACCAACACCAACACACCACCAACACCACCACCACACCACCACCAACACACCACCACCAACACACCACCACCAACACACCACCACCACCACCAACACACCACCACCAACACACCACCACCACGAACACACCACCACCACCAACACACCACCCCTGCCAACACACCACCACCACCAACACACCACCAACACCAACACACCACCAACACCAACACACCACCAACACCAACACACCACCAACACCAACACACCACCAACACCAACACACCACCAACACCAACACAACACCAACACACCACCACCAACACCAACACACCACCACCAACACCAACACACCACCACCACCATTAACACACCACCACCACCATTAACACACCACCACCACCAACACACCACCACCACCACACCACCACCAACACCACCACAGCACCACCAACACACCACCACCACCACCACCAACACACCACCACCACCAACACACCACCAACACCAACACAACAGCACACCATCACCACCACCACCAACACACCACCACCACCAACACACCACCACCACCAATACACCACCACCACCAACACACCACCGCCAACACACCATCACCAACACACCACCACCAACACACCACCACCACAAACACACTACCACCAACACAACACCACCAACACAACACCACCAACACACCACCAACACCACCACCACCAACACACCATCACCAACACACCATCACCAACACACCACCACCAACACACCACCACCAACACACCACCACCAACACACCACCACCACCACCACCACCAACACACCACCACACCGCCACCAACACACCACCACCACCACCACCAACACACCACCACCAACACACCAACACACCACCACCACCAACACAACAGCACACCATCACCACCACCACCAACACACCACCACCACCAACACACCACCAACACCACCACCACCAACACACCACCAACACGCCATCACCAACACACCATCACCAACACACCACCACCAACACACCACGACCACCAACACACCACCCCCGCCAACACACCACCCCCGCCAACACACCACCACCACCAACACACCACCACCACACCACCAACACCAACACACCACCAACACCAACACACCACCACCAACACACCACCACCACCAACACACCACCAACTCCAACACACCACCAACACCAACACACCACCGACACCAACACATCACCACCATCACCAACACACCACCACCAACACACCATCACCAACACACCAACACCACCAACACACCAACACCACCACCAACACACCACCAACACCACCACCAACACACCAACACACCACCACCAACACACCAACACACCACCACCACACCACCACCACCAACACACCATCACCACCAACACACCATCACCACCAACACCCCCCCACCACAACCCACCCCCACCACAGCACACCCCCACCACAACACACCCCCACCACAACACATCACCAACACACCACCACCACAACACATCACCAACACACCACCACCACCAACACACCACCACCAAACCACCACCAACACACCACCGCCACCACCACCAACACACCACCAACACACCACCAACACACCACCACCACACCACCACCACACCACCAACACACCACCACCACACCACCACCAACACACCACCGCCACCACCACCAACACACCACCAACACACCACCACACCACCACCAACACACCACCGCCACCACCAACACACCACCACCACCAACACATCATCACCACACCATCACCACCAACACCCCACCACTAACACCCCACCACTAACACACCACCACCAACACACCACCACCACCAACACACCACCAACACCAACACACCACCAACACCAACACACCACCAACACCAACACACCACCAACACCAACACACCACCAACACCAACACACCACCACCAACACACCACCACCACCAACACACCACCACCAACACACCACCACCAACACACCACCACCACCAACACACCACCAACACCAACACACCACCAACACCAACACACCACCAACACCAACACACCACCAACACCAACACACCACCAACACCAACACACCACCACCAACACACCACCACCACCAACACACCACCACCAACACACCACCACCACCAACACACCACCACCAACACACCACCACCACCAACACACCACCACCACCAACACACCACCAACACATAATGCCTTAGTGTTTCTTATCATTTAAAAAACAATTTTCTTTATATTTTTCTCTTACATGTCAGCTTAACAACAATGATAAAAATAATTGTTTCTACTTTTGGCACAAGGCCAGCAATTACTCCAGTGCATTACTGGTACTTTATTTTAACGCATCCATAAGGGTAAAAGGCAAAGCTACCCTCGGCTGGATTTGAACTCAGAATAGCAAGGGCTGCCAAGTTTAACTTTGCCTTTCATCCTTACGAAAAATAATAATAATTGTTTCTACTTTTGGCACAGGGCCAGCAATGAAACAGTGCATTACTGGTACTTTATTTTATCGACCCCGTAAGGATGAAAGGCAAAGTTAACCTCGGCGGGATTTGAACTCAGAATGGCAAGGGCCGTAACTCTATGCGTCAAAGCATGGCATCCGACCCTCTACCGAAAATAATAATAATGATAATTTGTTGGATAATGCTGTGAATACAATGTCTTGGGTTTTCTCCTTACTAAGGAGACTCTCTGTTGTAGCAATAGCTACTTTAGGGATCCTGTCTCTGCTTTAGTACTAATTAAAGGGACATGTTTCTGTTGTAGCAATAGCTACTTTAGGGATCCTGTCTCTGTTTCAGTACTAATTAAAGGGACATGTTTCTGTTGTAACAATAGCTACTTTAGGGATCCTGTCTCTGTTTTAGTACTAATTAAAGGGACATGTTTCTGTTGTAACAATAGCTACTTTAGGGATCCTGTCTCTGTTTCAGTACTAATTAAAGGGACATGTTTCTGTTGTAGCAATAGCTACTTTAGGGATCCTGTCTCTGTTTCAGTACTAATTAAAGGGACATGTTTCTGTTGTAACAATAGCTACTTTAGGGATCCTGTCTCTGCTTTAGTACTAATTAAAGGGACATGTTTCTGTTGTAGCAATAGCTACTTTAGGGATCCTGTCTCTGTTTCAGTACTAATTAAAGGGACATGTTTCTGTTGTAACAATAGCTACTTTAGGGATCCTGTCTCTGTTTTAGTACTAATTAAAGGGACATGTTTCTGTTGTAACAATAGCTACTTTAGGGATCCTGTCTCTGTTTTAGTACTAATTAAAGGGACATGTTTCTGTTGTAACAATAGCTACTTTAGGGATCCTGTCTCTGTTTTAGTACTAATTAAAGGGACATGTTTCTGTTGTAACAATAGCTACTTTAGGGATCCTGTCTCTGTTTTAGTACTAATTAAAGGGACATGTTTCTGTTGTAACAATAGCTACTTTAGGGATCCTGTCTCTGTTTCAGTACTAATTAAAGGGACATGTTTCTGTTGTAGCAATAGCTACTTTAGGGATCCTGTCTCTGTTTCAGTACTAATTAAAGGGACATGTTTCTGTTGTAACAATAGCTACTTTAGGGATCCTGTCTCTGCTTTAGTACTAATTAAAGGGACATGTTTCTGTTGTAGCAATAGCTACTTTAGGGATCCTGTCTCTGTTTCAGTACTAATTAAAGGGACATGTTTCTGTTGTAACAATAGCTACTTTAGGGATCCTGTCTCTGTTTTAGTACTAATTAAAGGGACATGTTTCTGTTGTAACAATAGCTACTTTAGGGATCCTGTCTCTGTTTTAGTACTAATTAAAGGGACATGTTTCTGTTGTAACAATAGCTACTTTAGGGATCCTGTCTCTGCTTTAGTACTAATTAAAGGGACATGTTTCTGTTGTAACAATAATTCATCATTGTTCCATTGAGAATTTACAACCTGCTTAAAGAACTTGTGTCTTGTGTGAGTATGTGTGTGTATGTTTGTGTCTCTGTGTATGTGTACTGAAAGTATGTCTGTGTGTTGGTGTATGTCTGTGCGTGTATGTCTGTGTTGGTGTGTCTGTGTGTTGGTGTATGTGTGTGTCTGTGTGTTGGTGTATGTGTGTGTCTGTGTGTTGGTGTATGTCTGTGTGTGCGTATGTCTGTGCGTGTATGTCTGTGTTGGTGTGTGTCTGTGTGTGTATGTCTGTGTGTGTGTGTGTATGTCTGTGTGTTGGTGTATGTTTCTGTGTGTGTATGTATGTCTGTGTGTTGGACTGACCCTAACCCAACAGTCGACACTTTCATTATTTTGTTTCCTTTCTTTCCTGCAGACCACGTACCCCTTCGTAATCCACAATTGGCTGACTTAATTCTGGTAAGATGTCAGGCTGGCTCTTATAGAGTTTTCCATAGTCAAATGCTACTCATTATTATTAATGAATGATTTACAATTAATTATTGTTATTATTTTTCTAGTCAAACTTAGCTAATTAATTTTTCACTTCGAATCTTTCTTTCTGTTTTGTTAACTACTTCTTCTTCTTCTTCTTCTTCTTCTTCTTCTTCTTCTTCTTCTTCTAACAATGTCACCAGAACCTCCTGACCATGCACATGTGGAATATGTCATCTTGTTGCATGCCTCCTCTTTCAGAGCACTTCTATTTTTATGTATCATGCTAGATTATTTAGCTACCTCTTCACTATCATCTTCTTCATCATCATCATTATTATTATTGTTATTAATGGTTTGTAATTTTCAAGGGAAAAGAAAAGTCGATTAAATCGACCCACCCCCTTCTCATTTCTCGCCAGTATTTGACTGGTATTATATTTTTGGATTGGCAATATCGGTAGAGGGTCGAACGCCATGCTTTGAAGCATAGTTACCTCCCTTTATGATCTGAGTTCAAATCCTGTTGAGGTTAACTTTGCCTTTCATTCTTACGGGGTCGATAAAATAAAGTACCAGTAATGCACTGGGATAATTGCTGGCCTTGTGCCAAAAGTAGAAACAGTTATATTTTACAGACTGCTGCCACCCCCTCCCCACAGTGGGATTTCAATCAAGATCAGAGGGACCTGGAACAAATAGCAGCACACTTCTGTGTTCAAATACAATCAGGGGTGGGGTTGATAAAGTACCAGTCATATACTGAGGTGGGAGTGAGTGGGTGTATATTTAATTGGCTTTCCTCTTCCCCTCAAAAATTGGTGGCCTTGTGCTTAAATTGGAAACCATTATTATTAGTATTTTTTCCTTCATGACCCCCCCCCCCCCCCTAATTATGCATGTAAGTTTGTAACTTATTCCCCCAAAACAAAATTTCCACCAAAATGTTTAACTGCTTTGTTTTTCCTCCTAGAATTTCCTTCGTTTATTGGTTAGTTTTTTCAGAAATTCCTTATTTTTTGTGTGATGTGTGTGTTTTTATGTAGTAGTATAATTTTTCTAGTTCACTGAAATTAGATTTTATATATTTTTGATTTTTTTTCCTTTATATTTTTTCCTTATTTAAAAGAAAACTATTTCCTTTCTTCCTTTATTTTAATTGTGTTAAAAGATATAAAATCAAAATTTATTAAGTTTTTTGTTTCAGTTATATAAATATAGAACTGATTTTTCAACAACCGGTGGTGCAAGAACCTCTTAGTCCAGACATAATTTTAAGCAGATTCTTGGATTTCTTGTGTGACTTTGCAGATTAGTTCACTGGTTAGCAACAGGTAGCAAACACTGTGTCGTTTGCTATCATCTGGATATCTATATACCTATATAGATATCTATATAAGTATCTATATAGATCTTTCTCTCTCTCATATATATATATATATCCATCTAGTTTGTAGGAAGGAAAATAGGGCACCGGTCCCATCTGGGAAATGGCCATGCTCAGTGTGTAGGAAAGGAGTAGGCAGAAACTCCATTTTATGTCCCAAATGCAAAGTATGGGTGCATAAAAGATGTAGTGGGATCACAGGTAAGCTAACTAAGAATATAGATTTTATATGTGGCCGGTGCTCAGGTGCAATAAGTAGCAGCAAGTGCCCACAGAATACTAGCTCATTCCATTGCACAGATGGTTCTATAGAAATAGTGGACACCTTCCGTTACCTGGGTGACAAAATCAGCAGTGGTGGAGGGTGCTCTGAAAGTACAGTAACTAGAGTCAGAACGGGATGGAAAAAGTTCAGAAAGCTTATACCACTATTGGCCGCTAAAGGGTTCTCTCTAAAAATGAAAGGCAGGCTGCATGATGCCTGCATACGAACAGCAATGTTACATGGCAGTGAGACCTGGGCATTGTGTGCAGAGCATATACGCAGACTGGAGAGGAACGAAGCTTGCATGCTCGGCTGGATGTGTAATAGTAATATACGTGAACCGCAAAGCATAAACGAACTAAGGGAGAAATTAGGAATAAGAGGGATCAGATGTTGTTTACTTGAGAGAAGACTACGTTGGTACGGTCTCGTGATGCGCATGAAAGACGACAGCTGTATAAAAAAGTGCAGGGCGATAAAAATAGACGGTAGCCACGGAGTAGGCAGACCCAGAAAAACCTGGGACGACTTGATAAATTCCGACCTCACACACTTACACCTCTCCAAGACAATGTCACTGGACCGAGATCTTTGGCGCTACACAGTAACACAGAAGACCCACCTTGCCTAAGTACAAAGCAAAACCTACAGTCAGTAGGCACCTCTAACAAAAATAAGACAGTCCTATATGAGCAAGACAACCGATCTTGCCTCAAGTGGGAAAATTCCCATCCAAACCCATGCAAGCGTGGAAGATGGATGTTAAATGATGATGATGATGATATATATATGGAGGCATATGGCTTAGTGGCTAGAGCATTGGGCTTGCAATCGAAAGGTTGTGAGTTCAATTCTCAGACCGGGTGAGGTGTTGTTTCCTTGAGCAAGACACTTTATTTCACATTGATCCAGTTTACTCAGCCGTAGAAATGAGATGATAGGACTGGGGTCCCTACCATTCCACTGTAAAGTGGACGTGCAGGCGCCACGGCAAAAAAAGCACCCACCACTCACTGTAAATGAGGTTAGAGTTAGGAAGGGCATCCAGCTGTAGAAATCAGTTCCCGTCCCACCCTTGCAAGCAGGGAAAAGCAGACGTAAAATGATGATTATATATATACACCTCCGGTGATTTGGGGGGAAATTCTTAGCTTATTTTTACATTTATCCCTAGTTTTGTCTCCCAAGAACAGTATTTCAGTATAAGCCATCAATACAAGTCTGTGGTCTACCTTGTGGTATACAGGTGAGTGTATGGTTTACCTGGTGGTATATAGGTGAGTGTATGGTTTACCTGGTGGTATATAGGTGAGTGTATGGTTTACCTGGTGGTATATAGGTGAGTGTATGGTTTACCTGGTGGTATACAGGTGAGTGTATGGTTTACCTGGTGGTATACAGGTGAGTGTATGGTTTACCTGGTGGTATATAGGTGAGTGTATGGTTTACCTGGTGGTATACAGGTGAGTGTATGGTTTACCTGGTGGTATACAGGTGAGTGTATGGTTTACCTGGTGGTATACAGGTGAGTGTATGGTTTACCTGGTGGTATACAGGTGAGTGTATGGTTTACCTGGTGGTATACAGGTGAGTGTATGGTTTACCTGGTGGTATACAGGTGAGTGTATGGTTTACCTGGTGGTATACAGGTGAGTGTATGGTTTACCTGGTGGTATACAGGTGAGTGTATGGTTTACCTGGTGGTATATAGGTGAGTGTATGGTTTACCTGGTGGTATACAGGTGAGTGTATGGTTTACCTGGTGGTATACAGGTGAGTGTGTGGTCTACAGGTGAGTGTATGGTTTACCTGGTGGTATATAGGTGAGTGTATGGTTTACCTGGTGGTATATAGGTGAGTGTATGGTTTACCTGGTGGTATACAGGTGAGTGTATGGTTTACCTGGTGGTATACAAGTGAGTGTGTGGTCTACAGGTGAGTGTATGGTTTACCTGGTGGTATATAGGTGAGTGTATGGTTTACCTGGTGGTATATAGGTGAGTGTATGGTTTACCTGGTGGTATATAGCTGGGTGTATGGTTTACCTGGTGGTATACAGGTGAGTGTATGGTTTACCTGGTGGTATACAGGTGAGTGTGTGGTCTACAGGTGAGTGTATGGTTTACCTGGTGGTATATAGGTGAGTGTATGGTTTACCTGGTGGTATACAGGTGAGTGTATGATTTACCTGGTGGTATATAGGTGAGTGTGTGGTCTACAGGTGAGTGTATGGTTTACCTGGTGGTATATAGGTGAGTGTATGGTTTACCTGGTGGTATATAGGTGAGTGTGTGGTCTACAGGTGAGTGTATGGTTTACCTGGTGGTATACAGGTGAGTGTGTGGTCTACAGGTGAGTGTATGGTTTACCTGGTGGTATATAGGTGAGTGTATGATTTACCTGGTGGTATATAGGTGAGTGTGTGGTCTACAGGTGAGTGTATGGTTTACCTGGTGGTATATAGGTGAGTGTTTGGTTTACCTGGTGGTATATAGGTGGGTGTATGGTTTACCTGGTGGTATACAGGTGAGTGTATGGTTTACCTGGTGGTATACAGGTGAGTGTGTGGTCTACAGGTGAGTGTATGGTTTACATGGTGGTATATAGGTGAGTGTATGGTTTACCTGGTGGTATACAGGTGAGTGTATGATTTACCTGGTGGTATATAGGTGAGTGTATGGTTTACCTGGTGGTATACAGGTGAGTGTATGATTTACCTGGTGGTATATAGGTGAGTGTGTGGTCTACAGGTGAGTGTATGGTTTACCTGGTGGTATATAGGTGAGTGTATGGTTTACCTGGTGGTATATAGGTGAGTGTGTGGTCTACAGGTGAGTGTATGGTTTACCTGGTGGTATACAGGTGAGTGTGTGGTCTACAGGTGAGTGTATGGTTTACCTGGTGGTATATAGGTGAGTGTATGATTTACCTGGTGGTATATAGGTGAGTGTGTGGTCTACAGGTGAGTGTATGGTTTACCTGGTGGTATATAGGTGAGTATGATTTACCTGGTGGTATATAGGTGAGTGTGTGGTCTACAGGTGAGTGTATGGTTTACCTGGTGGTATACAGGTGAGTGTGTGGTCTACCTGGTGGTATATAGGTGAGTGTGTGGTCTACAGGTGAGTGTATGGTTTACCTGGTGGTATATAGGTGAGTGTATGATTTACCTGGTGGTATATAGGTGAGTGTGTGGTCTACAGGTGAGTGTATGGTTTACCTGGTGGTATATAGGTGAGTGTATGATTTACCTGGTGGTATATAGGTGAGTGTGTGGTCTACAGGTGAGTGTATGGTTTACCTGGTGGTATACAGGTGAGTGTGTGGTCTACCTGGTGGTATATAGGTGAGTGTATGGTTTACCTGGTGGTATATAGGTGAGTGTATGGTTTACCTGGTGGTATACAGGTGAGTGTATGATTTACCTGGTGGTATATAGGTGAGTGTGTGGTCTACCAGGTGGTATACAAGTGAGTGTGTGTGGTCTACCTGGTGGTATACAGATGAGTGTGTGGTCTACAGGTGAGTGTGTGGTCTACCTGGTGGTCTACAGGTGAGTGTGTGGTCTACCTGGTGGTATACAGGTGAGTGTGTGGTATACAGGTGAGTGTGTGGTCTACCTGGTGATATCCAGGTGTGTGTATGGTCTACAGGTGAGTGTGTGTTCTACCTGGTGGTCTACATGTGAGTGTGTGGTCTACCTGGTGGTCTACATGTGAGTGTGTGGTTTACCTGGTGGTCTACAGGTGAGTGTGTGGTCTACCTGGTGGTCTACATGTGAGTGTGTGGTCTACCTGGTGGTCTACATGTGAGTGTGTGGTCTACCTGGTGGTCTACAGGTGAGTGTGTGGTCTACCTGGTGGTCTACATGTGAGTGTGTGGTCTACCTGGTGGTATACATGTGAGTGTATGGTCTACAGGTGAGTGTGTGTTCTACCTGGTGGTCTACATGTGAGTGTGTGGTCTACTTGGTGGTATACAGGTGAGTGTGTGGTCTACCTGGTGGTCTACAGGTGAGTGTGTGGTCTACCTGGTGGTCTACATGTGAGTGTGTGGTCTACCTGGTGGTATACATGTGAGTGTGTGGTCTACCTGGTGGTATACAGGTGTGTGTGTGGTATACAGGTGAGTGTGTGGTCTACCTGGAGATATACAGGTGTGTGTATGGTCTACAGGTGAGTGTGTGGTCTACCTGGTGGTATACAGGTGAGTGTGTGGTCTACAGGTGAGTGTGTGGTCTACCTGGTGGTATACAGGTGAGTGTGTGGTCTACAGGTGAGTGTGTGGTATACAGGTGAGTGTATGATTTACCTGGTGGTATATAGGTGAGTGTGTGGTCTACCAGGTGGTATACAAGTGAGTGTGTGTGGTCTACCTGGTGGTATACAGATGAGTGTGTGGTCTACAGGTGAGTGTGTGGTCTACCTGGTGGTCTACATGTGAGTGTGTGGTCTACCTGGTGGTCTACATGTGAGTGTGTGGTCTACCTGGTGGTCTACAGATGAGTGTGTGGTCTACCTGGTGGTATACATGTGAGTGTGTGGTCTACCTGGTGGTATACAGGTGAGTGTGTGGTCTACAGGTGAGTGTGTGCTCTACCTGGTGGTCTACAGGTGAGTGTGTGGTCTACCTGGTGGTCTACAGGTGAGTGTGTGGTCTACATGTGAGTGTGTGGTCTACCTGGTGGTATACAGGTGAGTGTGTGGTATACAGGTGAGTGTGTGGTCTACCTGGTGATATACAGGTGTGTGTATGGTCTACAGGTGAGTGTGTGGTCTACCTGGTGGTATACAGGTGAGTGTGTGGTATACATGTGAGTGTGTGTTCTACCTGGTGGTCTACATGTGAGTGTGTGGTCTACAGGTGAATGTGTGGTCTACCTGGTGGTCTACATGTGAGTGTGTGGTCTACCTGCTGGTATACAGGTGAGTGTGTGGTCTACCTGGTGGTCTACAGGTGAGTGTGTGGTCTACAGGTGAGTGTGTGGTCTACCTGGTGGTATACATGTGAGTGTGTGGTCTACCTGGTGGTCTACATGTGAGTGTGTGGTCTACAGGTGAATGTGTGGTCTACCTGGTGGTCTACATGTGAGTGTGTGGTCTACTTGGTGGTATACAGGTGAGTGTGTGGTCTACCTGGTGGTCTACAGGTGAGTGTGTGGTCTACAGGTGAGTGTGTGGTCTACCTGGTGGTATACATGTGAGTGTGTGGTCTACCTGGTGGTATACATGTGAGTGTGTGGTCTACCTGGTGGTATACAGGTGAGTGTGTGGTCTACCTGGTGGTATACAGGTGAGTGTGTGGTCTACCTGGTGGTCTACAGGTGAGTGTGTGGTCTACCTGGTGGTCTAAAGTCTGTCTCAACCCCAGAGGCTCAATACACTGGTTCTTATCCCGATATATATGGCATGAAGCGACTATCAATATAAGACTTCCCCTTGGAGAGGACGCCAGTCCATCACAGGGTTAAACCCCCAGCTATTGCTGGTATTCATTTTGCTCAAGAACACAACACACAGCCCAGACCAGGAATCAAAGCCACAACATTATGATTGTAAGTCCAACAACCTTACGGCTAGGCCACGTGCCTCCACTTAGCA